>CAUYRH010130417.1:0-96279 GCA_963574655.1 Perodicticus potto | reverse complement strand
GCTACCAGACCTGAGACTGTACTATAAATCAATAGTGATCAAAACAGCATGGTACTGGCACAAAAACAGAGAGGTAGATGTTTGGAACAGAATAGAGAACCAAGAGATGAACCCAACTACTTACTGGTATTTGATCTTTGACAAACCAATAAAAACATTCAGTGGGGAAAAGACTCCCTATTTAACAAATGGTGCTGGGAGACCTGACTGGCGACACATAGAAGACTGAAATTCAACTCACATCTTTCACCATTAACGAAGATAGACTCACACTGGATTAAAGATTTAAACTTAAGACATGAAACTATAAAAAACCTAGAAGAAAGTGCAGGGAAAACTGTTGAAAGAATTGGCCTGGGCGAATACTTTATGAGGAGGACCCCACAGGCAATGGAAGCAGTATCAAAAATACACTACTGGGATCTGATGAAACTAAAAATCTTCTGCACGGCCAAGAACACAGTAAGTATAGCAAGAAGACAGCCCTCAGAATGGGAGAGAATATTTGCAGGTTATGCCTCCGACAAAGGTTTAATAACCAGAATACACAGAGAACTCAAACGTATTAGTAAGAAAAGAACAAGTGATCCCATCTCAGGATGGGCAAAGGATCTGAAGAGAAACTTCTCTAAAGAAGACAGGTGCACAGTCTTCAGACACATGAAACAATGCTCATTATCCTTAATCATCAGAGAAATGCAAATCAAAACTACCTTGAGATATCATCTAACTCCAGTAAGATTAGCCCACATAATGAAATCCCAAAACCAGAGATGTTGGCGTGGATGTGGAGAAAAGGAAACACTTCTACACTGCTGGTGGGAATGCAAACTAATACATCCCTTTTGGAAAGACGTTTGGAGGACACTCAGAGATCTATAAATAGACCTGCCATTAGATCCTACAATTCCTTTACTTGGTATATACCAAGAAGACCAAAAATCACATTACAACAAAGATATATGTACCAGATTGTTTACTGCAGCCCAATTCATAATTGCTAAGTCATGGAAGAAGCCCAAGTGCCCATCGATCCACGAATGGATTAATAAATTGTGGTACATATATGCCATGGAATACTATGCAGCCTTAAAGAAAGATTGTGACTTTTCCTCTTTCATATTTACATGGATGGAGCTGGAACACATTCTCCTTAGCAAAGTATCTCAAGAATGGAAGAAAAAGTAACCAATGCATACAGCCCTACTAAGAAGGAATTTTATTTATCCTACACACCACTGTATCCTTATCACCTAGCCTAGCTCACCATCCTACACATACTAAGTGCTTGGTGAAAGTTTGTTGAATGAGTGAAGGAAGGAAGAACAAGGTTCTTGGACCATCTGAAAGACCACCCTAAAAAATTTAATCAATATGACTAAGCCCCCTTCTGAAAGGGCTAAAATCCTTTCCCAGATGACTTCTGTACCATAGACATGACAATATCTACAATATAACTAATCGGGAAATTGTCATAATTTGTGTGCTTTCCTCCATTCTACCTCCACCACTTAGGGCATAAATGCCTTGAGAAAGATTTTTTTTAAAAAAGGATCCAAGTCCCATATAGATGAAGTGGGCACAAAGCACACAACTGGAAGAGGGGTCCTGCCCATTTACGCCACTAACTTTCACTGAGGCTTTCCAACGTGGCAAGCACATTACATACATTTTCTCATTTCACTCTCACAACAGCCCAGGTAGTAAATATGGCCGGAATTGACCACCGAGAGGACCGCAATAAACTGCTCGACATACAGAGGTGGTCAACATAAGGAAGGAGGCCTACTGTACTGATCCATCCATGTGGTACATGTCTGGTCTATGAAAACAGGTCAACTTAAGAAGGTGGTCGATGGAGGGAGGTGGTCAGCTACAGAGGGTCTACTCTACTTAATACTTCCCATTTTATAGATGATAATACTGAGACTAAGGTTAAATAACATGGCCATGGTATGCTTGCAGAATAGGGTAGCATGGAGATCCAACCCCAGGTCTGAGTTCTCAGCCACCACCCGATATTGCCTCTCTGCTTGCCCTGCCCCTCCGCTTGGCACGATAGCCCAATTAGTGGCACTTCCAGCCACTTTTCTCATTCCAGCAGCACTGGATGCCCATTTTAGCCTGAAGTGTTTTGCATTCATACTAGGCTCTCCTGTTTTCCACATATCTTCTTACAATTTATGTCATATGCTCCTCAAAAGAATTTTGTCTGATAAGCAGGACAGATATCATCAGCTGCATATTTCAGATGCAAAAAAAGAGAAACGAAAAGGGTAAGTGAGTTGCCCGAAATCATTTCAAAATGCTCAGAGCTGGACTTGCACGTTGGTACTCAGATGGCACTACCCGTCCAGTCCAGATGCTCTCTGGCAAAGAGGAGCCATTGCTCACGGTATAAATGGCGCCATGCCCTGAACCACACCCTAATTTGGCTCTGGGCCCCCACCACTCCTCAGAACAGTTCCTGGAAACCTCAAGCTGGTGAAGCATTGATTCACTTTGTAAGCTAACTGTAGCAGAGCCTGCTCTGGAGGACCTCAGGAAACTTTTCCCAGCAGCTTCAATAACAGGAAAGCAATCTAAGATTTCAGAGAATCTGAGTATCTGAGAAAGAGTCCACATGTCTTAGGTGAGTTCAGCAGATGGTGACAATTATTTGTAACTAATTTTACCCTCCTTCTTTCCTTGCCCTGAACCACTCAGCCTCATCCACTCTCCCACCCACCCCTTTCTTCTCCAAAAACAAATAACACAGCTTTGTGTGCCATAGAATAAAAAGGCTTTAAATTACAGCTTCATGGATGTGATTCTGAGAAACCAGTTCACTGGTTTCTTACTAGCTTTTATTGCAGGCTAGAGAGGAATGACTAATGGTAAGAAACAGAATTATAAATTATAATCCAAACTCTTATTGGATGTCGTGGCTGACTGGCAATGAAGAAGCATGTATAATAAACCCACTAATGGTCATGAAAAATGGTGTGTTTTGCCATAAGTGATTTCTGTGAAATAGTCAGCTTGCTTGCTCGAGCCTTTCTTTTTCTTCAGTACAGTTTCATTTCTCTATAAGTCCATGGGACAATGGTCATGTCTACATGAAAGCCATCTGTCTCCTGTGCCTGAGCCTGTGTCTGCGTGTTTGCATTGGTGAGAGCTAGGCCGAGGGAGGACTCAGCACGTGCCAGGCACTGTGGTGGGTGCTCTCCAGACAGACGGTTCACACCTTCAGGGGGACTACAATGTGACTGTCATTGCTAATATTGTTCTCCTTTTCCCGATGAAGAAATTGAGGCTCAAAGAAGTTAGGAGACTTAACCTGAGAACACACAACAACTAATAAAAGGGATAAACCTAAGATAGGAACTGGGTAGTAGCACGAAAAACACCCACACATCCATTCAATACTTTTATTTCACATCAGACCACTAATACTGAGCAACCAGGGAGAGAAAATTATGAAGAATTCTTAATGGCTTTCGGTTTCAACACTTAAGAGATCAATAAGGACAATGTTCATCTTAATTTTGTTTTGGCCAAAATGTTTTTCTTGTATTTATTTATACATGATTCACAGCTGAAACCCCACCCCCCCAAAAAAATCAGTTATGGGTCAAAATTATTTACAAATCACAGATCTTTCAGATTATTTTAACACATACATCTCTTCAATTACAAGAGCAGAATGATGGCTGTTTTGAGTTTTTTTCAGGAATAAGTCACTACATCAATTCTAATAATCATACGTGAAACCGCATTAAAGCATATGAACAATTTGCTTCTTTCAATAATTGTACCAATTGCTCACCTGAGTTTAAGGAAACATTTTTGATGAATTAATTGAAAATTAAGTTTGATATTAATCCAGCTTTGCATAGAAACATGTATCTGAGAATTAGAGTAGACCACAGAAAACTAACTTGATAACGTATTCTTTAGTTATTTATCATTAACCCACAATTTGGATAATACTCTCTACTACTTTCTTGGGGTAACAAATTAGGTACATCATTGCCCAGTCTGTGAAAAGCATGAGAATGTTAACTGGTGGTTTTATAAGGAGTAAAAATATTCTCAAGTTATTCCATTTTTTAATATTAAAATGTACAAATAAATTTGTTCATTCCCTTTTCTTTTTTTGAGACAGAGTCACACTCGTTGCCTAAGGTAGAGTGCCATGGAATCATCATAGCTCGAAACAACCTCAAACTCTTGGGCTCAAGCAATCCTCTCACCTCAACCTCCCAAAGTAGCTGGAACTACAGGTGCCCACCACAACACCTGTCTACTTTTTCTACTTTGAGTAGAAATGGGGTCTCACGCTTGCTCAGGCTGGTTATAAATTCCTGAACTCAAGGCATCCTCCCACCTCCACCTCCCAGAGTGCAAGGATTACAGGAGTGAGCCATTGTGCCCAGCCGAAAGCCAGAACTTGAAATGCTTTACCCCGGAGAATATACAAGAAAATCCACTGGAGGAGAGGGACATGATCAATTTGGAAATTGAATTTCCAGAAAATGACTCAGTCCGCAGCATGGAATATGTATTTGAGGACACAAAATACTGATAGCAGGAAGAATGGTCATGTTAACTCAGGCAAGAAGAAAAGGAGGAAGAACCCAAGGCAGTTATCAGTGAGGGTGGATGACTACACAAGAGATTAAGGGGGATATGGAAAGTGGTGACCAGTTAATGGGTAAAAAAAAGACACACATCAAGTGAAAAGAGCTGTCCTTGGAAAGGACACAAAGGGGCTTGTGGTGCTATTCAAGGAAATAAGGATAGGAAAAGGTACATACTGCCTTGAAATGCCCATGTACCGCCTATAAAACTATCTAGTAGAAAGAGAGCTCCACTAGAACACCGGAGGGAAGTGTGGAGATACCTGGTCCTCGTCAGAGGAAGCTGAAATTGGCTATAAATAGGGTCATGAGCTGTCAGTCTGTCTACAGAGTAAGAAGGGAAACACTGGAGGTTAAGAGATCAAAAGAAGAGGCTTCCATGGAGGAGATAAGGCTGAAAAGGAACAAAAGATAGTGATACCCCAGAAGTCAAAGGAAAAGAGAATTCCAGGAAGAAAATGGTCCACACAAAGATTTCACAGACTGAAAAATCTTTGTTTTGCACAGCATTGGTGACTCAGTTTCACCATGCTAGAGAGGGCAGGAGCAGGGGGTGAGAGCTGGAATAAAGATGGCAACTGGGAACTCCAGACCTTTTCAGTACAGGTCGAAAACTACTCATTGAATTCAATATCCCAAAGGTACCGCTAAGCAAATTGAGGCCCCAAAAGGGAACATGATGTCTAAGGTCACACGTCTGGTGGCAAAACCAGAACCAGACCTCCTAACTTCCAGCACTTTCTCTGACATCCTGTTGGAGCTGCGCGTCTTACCTTTATAGTTTCACACTGACCTGTGGGACGAGGTGTCCCTTGCAGACCACCAAGCCATTCTGACCCTGTATCTGAGTTACATGTGTCCCCAGGGCCCTCCCCCTCGGTCAGATGCTTTTTCCATCTGTGTCTTCTCTGCTCACTTCCCAATAGGAAACTAGAATTTAGGATTAAAATTTTAAATGGCGCAGACGAGCTGGATAAGCAATCATTAATAAACAATGCAGCCCGATTGCGTTTTTCTTCATCTGGTCCCTCCTGAATGCATAAACAATGACCCTGTAATTCCTTTATCGCCGCAAACAGAGAGAGCACTCAGAGGAGTGTGCACGGCTCTAAGGTGAGCGAGCCTGGCTTCTAGCAGAGACTCCTCCTTAGGTGACATCCCTCCAACAACCGTCTATTGAGCACCTACTAAGTGCCGTGCCCTGTGCTTTGCATGAAGGAGGCAAAGCTGGCCCCTTTCTTGCTTTCTCTTATGACAACTGGATAAGTGTGGACAAAGCGAAATCTCTTAGGCAGCCTAGCCTAGAGTCCGTAACTCTCACCCAGCCCTCTTTAGGAGGCCCGTGGTCATTTCCGTGCCTCCAAACTAAGACGAGAGCTGACAGAACCCGGGGCTGAGCAGAAGTAAACAGTAAATTCAATGATTTTGAGGGCAGTCCCAAGCAGAATTCAGAGCATCCTCTACCTTTCATTCTTCCTGTCCTCTCCCCTCCAGGGACACCTACCCAACACCCCCCACCCAGCGGCCCCCCTCCCCCACTCCTGCTCTCACTCTCAGCCTCTGTGTCATGATGCTCTCAAAGATGCACGCTGAGTCCCCAGTCAGAACAATTAAACAGGCGATGAATAGAAGATGACTGCCACAGTGTTTAGTGATACTAAAACAGGTCCCCTTAAACGTGGGCTATTCCATTAGCATTGTCATTTCTATTACGGCTGTTAACCCTTTCCTTAAAGATGTTTGTGCCCCATGGGAAACAAAGAGCTTTTAAATCCAAACAGTTAGGTTCCTACCGGTGGGACTTCAGACGGAAAAATGGAGGGCAGAGGTCCTTCAAGGGGTCCCTCCATTGTCTCCCGGTGAGCAGCACCCACTTGGAGCTTCCACAAGCTGCTTTGCAAGCCTGAGCCTCCTTCCCCGTGCAGATGGCATCGAGGTGGATCACATCTGCCCTCTGCGCTGAGGGCCCTCGTGGCTCTGCCGCCCCGGAAAGCAGAGCTCATGTGTCCCCGCAGCACAGAGCGGAAGGTGTCTGGGCTCCGGCCAGAACAGGCCCAGTGAGCCGAAGCTCAGCGCAGCTTCTCCTGACCAGCACAGGGCCACTCTTGCTGGCAACTAACTTAGTTTGAGGGGCTCTCCCTGGGAGCCCAGAGTGGCCCAAGGCATCTGAGCTTTGTAAGGAGGCCAGCAGAGCAGACTCTGCTGCAGCAGGAAATGGAAACCAGCCTTCAGCTCTGGGGGAAAGGGCATCACTCAGCATTGCAGCGGCCCTGCTAGTGTCTCTCTTCGTCTTCCCCTGAGCTCCCTCCCCACTGCTGCCTTAGCCAGGGTGCTATAATAAATCCCAGGTGAATCATAGACAGCTAATATTTACCAGGTGTTTATTATGTGTCAGGAAATATATGCTTAGACTTCTGCATGCGATTTCTCATCAAAACCTCGAAATGACCCTGTGAAACAGACATTAATTTTTCCCATTTTACAGCCTAAAGGCTGCTCAGAAAAATGAACTTGGCCAGCACTTTTGCTCTCCCTGCCCCTGCAGCACTCTCACTGTGCCTGTCAATACCAACTCTTGGCCAGAATCTCGGCCATGAGCCTCTCCCCTGCAACCTAAGCACCAACCACTTACAGGAATTCTTCCTACAACATGTACCTGACACAGTGGCTCACATACCGAAAATCCTTTTAAGACTCCCCACTAGAGCTGAATAAAATCAAGGGTCGCTCCTGTAGTCCCAGCTACTCGGGAGGCTGAGGCAAGAGAATCGCTTAAGCCCAAGAGTTGGAGGTTGCTATGAGCTGTGACACCACGGCACTCTACCGAGGGTGACAAAGTGAGACTCTGTCTCAAAAAAAAAAAATCCAGGGTCCCTAAACTGGTATTCTAGCTCCTTCTCCAAACCTCACTCCAACCCCTTCCAGCCCCATCCTCTGCTCCCTCCCATGCGTTCCAGCTGCAGGAAGGCACTCATCAGTGGTCAGAGGCTCCCAGCTTTCATTCCTCGCCACCTTGCACACAGCCGGCCCCCTCCATGAATTGTGGTTCCCCCAGCTCTCTTCCTGGCAACATCTCTTCATCCCTGAAAGCCTCCAAACTCCCTCAGACTCTTCTCTCTGCCTTTCCCCCGAGTTCCACTGGCCCTTCCCATTCTTGTCGCTGATCTGTTTTACTTTATCAAATTGTGTGAAATTGGGCTCAGCTCCTATAGCTCAGCGGCTAGGGCACCAGCCACATACACTGGGGCTGGTGGGTTCAAATCAGCCAGGGTCTGCCACACAACAATGACAACTACAAAAACAAAATAGTGGGGTGTTGTGGCGGGCGACTGTAGTCCCACCTACTTGGGAGGCTGAGGCAAGAGAATCACTTAAGCCCAAGAGTTGAAGGTTGCTGTGAGCTGCAAGGCCAACACTCTACCGAGGGTGACATAGTGAGACTCTGTCTCAAAAAAAAAAAAAAAAATTGTGTGAAATTGCTTGTTGGGGGACAGCCACCCTGACTAAGCTGGGAGCTCCCCCAGGCAGGGACTGGGGCTTGTTGTCACATGTTAGTGTCAGTACCTATCTCAGGGCCTGGAACAGGGTAGTTTATTGAACATGCGTCAGGGAGATGGATAGAGGAATCATTTATTTATTCATCATTCATTCAGCTAGCTAACCATCTACTCCTTGCCAGGCACTGACCTGCGGCACTGGGGAGGCAAAGACGAATGAGAGCTGGAATTCCCTGGGGAGTCCTTGCTTTTCCAAAGCTCATCTAATCTAGGGCTTTTATTGCTTTTTTTTTTTTTCCTCTTGATTCTCTTCCCAGAAAATAAACTGAACTGCAGAGCCTGCAAAATACCACCTAATTCCATCCTATTTAATCTGGAACCAACTGCTGCCATGCGTTTAATTGCCACGCTGCTTACAAAAAAATTCAATTTTTTGTCAGGTCAGAATCACAGCTTGTGCAAATATCCAACGTCAGACAGCTTGCCACCCCATCGGGATCCTAGATCCATCATGATGTTAGTTCGTTAAATTCTGTGAATTCAATTAACTTTCCTGATAATCGTGGATTAATTAACCAAACTGTGCTGACAAGAAAGTATTGAGGCTTTCAGTTGTTATTTTTCTAGACACAAGAGCTCATAACATTCAGCTGTGTTGTTTCATTAGCCCCCGCCCCCCCCCAAATTGAAAGCTTTTCTCTCTGCCTGCTCCATATTTTCTCATCATTGGATAATACACTATTTGGTGTATTTTTTCTACTGGAAGCACCTTTTAGGCAAGGACTTCACCCTTCTTTTTTTTTCACCTTTAAATAAATTTTATTGTGTACATTTAAGGTAAACCACACGGCCTTATAGAATAAATCTAGTGAAAAGGTTAGTACAGTGACGCAAATTAACATATCCATCATCTCACACAATTACCCTTTTTTTGCTATTATGACAAGAACAACTAAAATCTACTCATTTAACATGAATCCCATATACAGTAGAATTTTATGATCTCTGGTCCTCATGTTGTATGTTAAGCCTCTGGACATGTTTATCCCATTTATCTGCTACTTTGTACCCTCTGATCAACATCTCCCGCCTGCCTCCGTTAAGCACTGTTGTGTCCTCTGTCTCTGTATATCTGAATTTATTTTTTAGATTTCTCATGTAAGTGAGATCATGGAATATTTTTATTTCTGTGTCTGGCTTATTTCACTTAAAATGTCCTTCAAGCTCATCCATGTTGTGGCAAAATAGCAAGATCTCATTCTTTCTCAGGGTTGACTAGTATAATTAATATTGTGTTGTATGAGAGATAGAGTGTGTGTGTGTGTGTGTGTATTTCTTTATCCATTCATCTATTGTGGCCACTTAGACTCGTTCTGTATCTTGGCCATTATGAATAATGCTTCAATAAACAGAGGAGTGCAGATATCTTTGCAAGGTTGTGATTTTATCTCCTTTGAGTATATACCCCAAAGAGGGATTAACAGGTCAGCTTTTAATTTCTTTAGAAACCTCCATGCCATTTTTCACAATGGCTGTACCCAGTCTACACTCTTACCAACAATACACGGGAGCTCTCTTTTCTCCAAAGGGACTCTATCTCGTAGACCCTACAAAGCCAACCCACACAGTGCTCTCCCACACGCAAAGTTGACTTCAGAACTAGAGATAGCAAGATCTGGAAAACAGCCAGGAGATCATCTCCTCTGAAACCTTCCTTGTACTGATGAAGAAAAGAGCAATGACTTGCTAAAGTCAATGAAGAGCAATGACTTGCTATAGTCAATCTGAGCCAGGATTTCCTAAACTAAGAATGACATAGTGACACAATAGCCACCATTTCTTTATTGCCATATCGTATCTGCTAATTCATAAGCAGCACGAGGCTGCCTGCTGAGGGGCTGGTAAGTGTCACCTGGCAGGAGAGACATAAATCTGGGCTCAGGGCTACCAAAGCAGCCCAAGCCTGAGGGAGCAGATCTCTAAGAGACAGAGAGTGTAGGCAAGTGATTCTGAATCCTTAACATCTCTCGCTCTTCAGATAGTTGCTGATTTGTAAACATCAAGCAGAAACTATTAAACAAGAGGGAAAGATTTTAGCAGTCTCACAGAGCCATGAAAATTAAAAAGTAGTTCAGGAGCACCAGGTAGACGCTCTGGGAAGCACTGAAGACTTTCAGCTGGGACCTCTTGTATCAGTTCCCTACTGCAACAAATAACCACAGATCTGATGGCTTAAAACCACACAAGTGTATTATCTTACAGCTCTATAGGTTAAAATTCTGAGAAGAATCTCACTGAACTCAAATTAAGGTGTCGGTATTCCAGCTGGAGGCTCTAATAGGAATGCCCCTTTCTCACCTTCTCCAAGTCATGGGAGCTGCTTATATCCATATTCCTTAGCTTGTGCCCTTCTTTCATCTTCAAAGCCAGCAAAAGCTGATGGAATTCACATAGGTAATCACTTTGCCCTCCTCTTCTGCCTCCCTCTTCCGCTTTTAAGGATACTTGTGATTGTGTTGAGACCACCCAGAAAATCCTATATTAATCTCCCTATTTTAAGGTCAGCTGATTAGCAAATTTAATTCCATCTGCAACTTTAATTTTCCTTTGCTGTATAACCTAAAAATTCATATTCTAGACATTAGAACATGAACATATTTGAAGAGCAAGCACAGCTTTGAAGGGCTATCTCCAAGAAGTGAAGGTGAAAACAAATAGGTAAGTCCTAACAAAACCGAAAAGCTCTGAATCATCTCAAACCCAAAAAGGATAAGGTGATATGCCCCTAGTATAACAGTCTGCCAGAAGCAAAAACAAATTCTCTTTGGAGAAAGTTACTATCAGTGAGAGCTTTTATAACTTCTCATAAAATGTCTAGCATTCAATCAAAGATTACTAGGCATATCAACAGACAAGACCAAATGACCACTCGGTTCCTTTTGCTCTCCTTCTAGAATGCAAGCACTGTAGGAATAGGGACTAAAATAGTATATCCCAGAGTTCAGCCCAAGCTGTGGTGTATGATAGTTGCCCTGCAAATGCATATTGAGCAAATGACTCTAATGCTGCTCAGGGCTGCACCCCAGTGCAAAAAACAGCCCTAAAAAGCCAGCGTTGAGCAGGGGGCTTCAGTGCCAGCATCAAACTCTTCTAAATTCTACATCACCTGTAAAAAAGTTGTCCAGGGCCAGCTTACCACAGCCAACCTAAAAAAGTAATAATAACAAGAAGGAAGAAAGAAAACCGAGCTGCCTTTGCTGCCTACAGCTTGGAACAGACAGAGCAGTCATTAGAAGTGTGCAGAGCCCAGCAGTGCTGAAGTGACACCTCATTTCCTGTGTTTAAAGAGATTTAGCACCTTAATCCGGATTGTTTTTAATGTTTCTATTAAATTTAACACTTCCAAGCTCCCGTCCAGGAACATTGATGAAATATTAACAACAGGGCCAGGGCTGCTCTTGGTAACATGCTCCATTTGCCAAGCCATAAGCGTCTGGGAGCCTGCAGAGGTGGGTTCATTTTTTCAGCAGAGATATTTTTTTCTAATGTCTGCAAAGGCTTACGGTGTGCAAATGGCAGCCCTGGACTAGGACCATATTAAGAGGTATTCTAAATAGGAGGACTAACCACTATTTGTTTGAGTACCTATTATGTGCCAGACAGTGCACTAAGCAGTTCACACACATTACCTCATTAAAACCCCATGGCGCATATATTGCTATCATTTTACAAAGATCCCAGAGCTCAATGATGTTATTTAATTTTGTCAAGATCAACCAGCCAGGAAGTGGAAGATCCTCTGGGTCAGTATCATGCAAATGTCCGTGTGTGAGGCCACTAAAGCAATGCTGTGTCCTCCTTGTTCGCTCCTTCTTAGGTCCTGCCCCTTCTTTATATGCCATTGATGCTGCGCAGAAAGAGAGCTCAGGAAGAAAAAGGACACTTGTGTTGAAGGCGGGTAGCTGAGCGTCTGTGGGCTTTGAGTGGGGGCTGTTCCCCTCCTCCACCAGCCTGCACCTAACGGCGCCCACCTCGGTCGTGTTTCCAGACGCCTCCGTCCTGGCACAGGGATCTCGAGTAATGGGCCATGTAACTAACTCAATGAGACCTTTGGAGTGAAGCAAGTGCAAGTGAAGAATGCTGTTGGAGGACGGCCCAGCGGTGTCCTTTTTCTAGAACACAAAGGTTTTGGGTGAAAAGAAAGAGTTCGTGGTCCCCTACATGTCCTTCAGGTAGTCCAACATCCTCGGCTCCCTCGGGCGTCTCCACCCACAGCTGCATGAGTACTGGATAGTATCTCCTCTGATTAAGTTGCTCTTTGGGGACAGTGAGATTCATTTTTAGCTCTTCGTCATCAGAGAGCAGAGCCCTGCAATCCGCGCGCGCACTCCCAAGGCTTTCGGAACAGGTGAAGTTGCCGTGGCAACGGCAGGCTTCTGACGTCACCGAGGGAGGACACCTCCGCGGCCAGCTCGGTGGCCTTTGTCGGGTTTGATTGATTCCCGGAGCGCGGGCCGCCCCCTCCCGCCCGCCTCCGCGAACACAGCCCGGGCTGCCTTTATGAAAAGTCCCTTCTCTGCCTAGTGACCCTCTAGCCAAAACCGTGACAAAACATGCGGGAATCGGTCAGGGGCCTTGAATGGGCGCCCTGTAAACGTATCAGTGACTCCACTTTGGGATTGGGGAAGGGAAAGGGGACAGCAGAGGGAGGCTGGGAAGAGGTGTGCCCTCGCTCCAGAGAGCAGGACAGAGGCAGATATACAAAGCTCAGAGCCCCTCTCTTCCCTCCCATCCCCACCTGAAGCCTCCAGTAACCTCTGAGCAAAGCCTATTGTATAACGATTTCTCCTCACAGAACAAAAGGGTGATCACCAGGCAGGCAGGAGGAAGCTGGAGACCCCTGGTGCCATTCTTAGCTGTATGGCAGACACAGTTTACGGCCCAGCCACGTGAAATTCTCTGGAGGAGCCGCTCCCCAACCAAGGACTGCCTTTGCCAGCAGCTCCTGCATCTGGGCCCTGTGTGCCCAGTTCCTACCTATAGAAGGTGAGCAGAGGTGACAGGGGGCATTTATTTACAAGTCAAAATGAGGCCTCTCCACCCTGCCTTTCCCCTGTCCTGCCTCAGCTTAAGATGGCAGAGCAGGAAGATAGTGGAGCCTGGATCCATAAATCACTGAAGTGTTCCTTTGCTATCTACAGAGGATTGGTGCCACCACAGCTCAGGTACCAATATCCTCATATGCTCCAGTCCCTTATTTTAAATGGTGTCATAACTGTATATATCCTAGGCAATCATCCTCCATTCTTTAAATAATCTTTACTTATACCATCTAATACAAATGCCATGTAAATAGTTATTATACAGTATTGTTCTTTTTATTTATATTATTTTTATTATTGTATTTTTAATTGGGTTTTTCCCTAAATATTTTCAACTTGTGCTTGATTGAACCCACAGATACAGAGGGCAGATTGTACACTGAACAGTCATTGGACTGCTTTGTAAGGCAGCCACAAATTTCTCTTGCATTAAGCAGCTGGGATTTCCGAGTTTCTGTTACAGCAGTGAGCATTAACTTATGCAGCCTTATCACCGACAAGGTTAAGCTAATGAAAAGATGCCTTGGGTTCTGAGGTGTTTTCCTGTAAAATTTTGTCAACTGTTTCCTTTTAGGAGAAACTATTCATCTGTGAGGTGACTCAGAACTCACGATGTTATCTGGCCTTGTAACAGAGCCAAGGTCTTGTATTTTACTATTTGTTTCTAAACTGATCTACACTAGACTTTAGTCCCTTGAGGGTAGGGACCACATCCTAGTCACCACTGACTTATCTGTCATATAGTGTGTGCTCAAGTGCTATTTGTTACATGAATTCATGATTTAACTTAGGCTCGGATCAAATTTAGGATCTTGCCTGCATTAGCACAATATGCTAGAGGCAGGGTCAGTGGAGACCTGTTTTCTCTGGGCTGAGTGGAGACCTGTTTTCTCTGGACTGATCAACTACCACCAGCTGTGTCCCTGCTCCCCACTATGTGCATTGTTGGGTATGACAGAATGACTCGGTTCCAGGAAGGAAAGAAGGAGAAGAGTGTGGCTGCCAGTTTAAGTTCTCAAGATGAAATAAATCAGGATCTTTAGCTTCTTGCCCATACCTTGAACTTCCTGAAGTTATATGCAGAACTTTTCTGGGGGAATTGTCTATGGCTTTCATGAACTTCTCAAAGAATTGGGGTAAGTGACACTTCAAAAAAAAGTAAGAATCACTGAGTCAAGGGATTTTCGACTCTGAAATGAAGCATGTTCAGAGAATGTACGCCAAGGAATAATATACAAAAAGGTGATTGAGAAACCAGTGAGAAAAGGCCAGTGTTACAAATAGATTTACATATGACTGTGAAATAACTATCATACTGATGCCAGTTTTCCTTTTGCAACCCCTTAATATGATATATCAGAGCTTTACAGCTTACAAAGTGTTTATTATAATATCTACTCACTTGCCCACCCACTGTTGTATGCCCTAATTAAATGTGAAAAGGCATTTTTGTGACTTATAAAAAATGAAGGCAAAAAAAAATCTCAGAAACACACAAACTGAATGCCTAGAACACCACCTATAATAAGACATAACATGGGATATTTCACTTACCACCTTGATCATAAAAGTCTTATTCAAACACTTTGAGTCAGGAGGTCATAAGGAACTGATGTGCTATGACCACATTTCATTAAACTCAGCAAATAAAGGAAGAATGTTATTAATTAATTTCCTAAATCCTCAGAATACTGGATTCTTCCAATTAGTACAGCCACTATTCTTTTACCAGAAGGGCAATCAATTTTCTTAGTCTCAAATTTTTTTTTTTTTTTTGAGACAGAGTCTCACTTTGTCACCCTCAGTAGAGTGCTATGGCATCACCGCTCACAGCAACCTCAAACTCTTGGGCTTAAATGATTCTCTTGCCTCCCAAATAGCTGGGACTACAGGCACCCACTACAACACCCGGCTATGTTGTTGTTGTTGTTGTTGTTGTTGTTGTTGTCATTGTTGTTTAGCAGGCCGGGGCCAGGTTCGAACCCATTAGCCCCAGTGTATGTGGCTAATGCTCTAACCACTGAGCCACAGGAGCAAAGCCAATTTTTTTGTTTTTGAAAAGCTACTCTACTTGGCAATTTGATTACCTTTCAAGGTGTCTTTGGTGTTCTTGATATTTTATAATGAACCAAAGTTAGATTTAACAGAAAGAAACTTTCAGAAATTTGCCAACATATGTGTATTAGTATATACCTGTATTAAATTAACTCTTATGTTCCCAGTCATTTTCTACAATAAAGGAGTTGCTATTATAATATGGCTTTTCCTGAGACAGAATTTCCCTCTCCCATCCACCTCTTGTCCCCCTCCTACCATATTGGTTCCCATTCTTACCATTGACTTGCAACTTAGCAAATAGCTGTTTGAGACCACCTAGCCTCTTCCCAGGGAGATGACAAAATCACCAGTGCCCCTTATTAGCATTTATCTGTCTTCTTCATCATGCTAAGTGCTATAAAAACCAATTAATCAGATGCAGTACTCAGTCTCCGGATGCCTACAATTAAGCCCATAAAAACTTGTACTTATATCCAAAAAAAGACATCTGAGTATGAAATGGCAGAAAAAGAACCACCCTGAGGGGCAGAAAACCTACTGAGAAATTTCAGTTTAGTTTGACATCAGTTAGGTGAGTTATACAATAGAGTTATTACAGAATAAACACATCAATACACACAAATACAGCTTTGCATTTTATCAGATGTTAAGGTTGCTTTTAAGATCAAGTCCTGCTGCTTTGAACTTATACAGAAGAGGTGGCCTACACCAGTGGAACAAGTCCTGGGCTATGAGTCAAAGACTAGGGCTCTGGATCATTCCAAATCTGAGTTCTTGTCACTTGTCTCTTCCACCTGTAATGGTGGTGATCCCTAAAGTCCTGAGACTGGGTGTCTTTCTGCTACCTCAACCTTCCTCCCTTTCCCCAGGACCTCGGACAGCATGAGTCTGCAGGTCCCAGGGAGGTGAAGCAGCAGCTAGCTTCAGAGCTTGATGTCTGGGGCATATATTAATTTGGTGGAGAAGTACCCAGTCCAGAGCCAGAACAGCTAGAAAAGCTTAGAAGGGGAAGCGAATGATCAAAAATCAGGACCCTGAGCCCAGGCATGGTGGCTCACACCTATAATCCTAGCACTCTGGGAGGCCAATGCCAGTGAATTGCTTGAGCTTAGGAGTTACAGGCCAGCCTGAGTAAGAGCAAGATCCAGTCTCTAGTAAAAATTAAAAAACTGAAGCAAGAGGATCACCTGAGCCCAAGAATTTGAGGTTGCTATGAACTGTGATGATGCCACAGCATTCTACCCAGGGAGACAAAGTGAAATCCTGTCTCAAAAAAAAAAATCAGTACCCTGAGAGCTAATGCAGGATGAGCAGGCTGGTGCCTTTTGTGTGTACCATACAACTCCAGGGGGCACCATTTACTTGTAGCCATTGTAGATTTGCATAGTTATTTCAACAAACTTCTAAAAGATAGGAGAGAAAAGTGTCTTGTAGAAGGATTTGTTTCCCTAACCCACACCAAGTTTCAACATGAACTAAAACACAGACCTGAGATAGAGGGACAAGATGAGCATCTAAGCCCCAAAGGCAAGGTTCCAGGCTGGATCCCATGGCTCTAGGTGCCTTCTGTAAGGAAACCTTCCATTTCCAAGATTGCCATTACCATTGCACTACAACTATTGGCCATATCTTTACCCCTAAACCAGCCTGAGATTCCTTATAAAAGGTTCCAGCAAAGCCAATTTTAAAGAAAGAGCCTAGATGGCTGATAATTAATTATTCCTACTGCACTATATACAAATAATCAAACCCAGTATATCGAAAGTATAGTTTGTTTTGACAACCAAGTTAGTTCTACTATATTTTGTTTCTAATAAAGAGAAAAATTAGAAAGAGAAAAAATGATTCAAAGAAAAAAGAGGCTGTGACTCACTTGCATTAAATCCCAGCCCTGTCTGAAATGTCAACTCATAAAATAAGACATAACTGTTTTACTAAACTAATCTGTGAAATAAGACTAAAAGACACTAGTCAAAGAGTACAGAATTATATACAGTAGTTATATCTACTCTAAAGCTTTAAGAATATACAAAAATCACCTGTTAGCTACATTGAGAAAGTTTATGTAGTTTTAAATGTTATCTACTGAATCTAAATATTGCCCAGAGAAATCATCCCATGGTTTAGGTTACTGTTTTAATTTAAGTTTGGCAGTAAGCAGGCCTTCATAGCAGAAAAAAATACAAATAATAACTAAAACTTTGAGTAAAAGACTGAACTAAATAGACAAACCCTAGAAAGAGTAGTAAGGAAAAATCCCCACTGGAGTATTTAACTATGTTCTGTTTAGTCTTTTGTATCTGTACATCCTTTCTCTCTGGAGGACCAAGGAGACCAAGTCTAAGTCTAGAATCAGAAACTGGTCCCCCTGAAACCAAGGTAGAAAGGACTTTCCACCGTCATCCTGACCACACGTACAGCAGTGAAGGTGAAAAGAATCCTCACCTGGAGTCATCACAGCTAGCCGAGTAAGACTTCACTGCCCCTTAGGAAGTAAAGGTAACTTTAAGACAGTCAACATGCCCTGCCCCAGCCACATACTGGGAGCTGGCTGGTCAACGCATGGCTGAAGCCTGAGGAAACTCCTCCTCCTTAGGACTGGTCTTTATTGGACTTTTGAACTTGGGGAAAAAGGGGAGAAATGTCACAGGGAAAAGTAAAAACTCATATGTATACTATTAAGGTCTGAGTAGAAAACCCAAGAAGAGTCACAGTCCTTAAGACCTCAGTGCTAAAATATCAGCACCTGCAGAAACAAGCTGATATTGAGACCCCAAATTAAGGCAAGGTATGATCAATCTGGGAATCCCACTACAGTTTTAGTGGAAAAAGGAGCCTGACCAACTCCTTGGACATTAGATCGCCAGCAGGTCTGTTAAAAAGAGAGTGAGAGTGTATGAGTATAGTGTGACTGAGAAAACTCTAAAGATAAAGTTAAACCTCCTTTCACAGGGTCTAGGGGAGTATTGGTTTGCCTCCCATGGCTAAGTAGCAGCTCGAGTGGGAAATGAAGGCTGCCCTGGTTAAGAAATGGGTTGGAATTGTATGCATGTAAGTGCTTGGAGAATGACTGGAACGAGTAACAATAGGTGGGGCTTTGCCCCCCCATTCATGGTGTGAAACGAATGTGTGAATGTGCCCTTCTTCCCTGCCCCAACTTTGTCCTCTGGCTATTCTGAGAAAAACTGGAAGTTCCAGGTTTTCCATTTCCTTTGATTTTCTGTCTGTCTTTAGTGGCAGCCACATGGCCATGTAGGACTTGGGAAAAAATGAAAAAACATTAGAAAGAATACTGTTGTAGTTTAGTTACTAGAATTTCTTCAGTGAATGTTTGGTCTCAGGAATTTGAGAATTGAACCCACAGGCCACAGTTCAGTGACAAAATGACATTTTGTTGGACTGAGGGACATACAGAGGGAGTGGAAAGTGCCAGAGCTATTGGCAGAGGAACTGTGCCCTGAAAAGTATTATGATTCAAACAGTCCAGTGAGCTCTAGATGCCCTTAAAAACCTGGGAAAGAGAGTGCAAAGCTCATACTATCCGTAAGGAGAGAGGAGGCCCAAGTCAAAGGCTTCCTTTTTTTTAGGGGTAAATAATTGGCCCTGAGAGATATTCTGGCCAGGACTTGATAGATAGAAAAATACCTTTACAAACTGAAGGGGTGTTCTAGCAAATGGATGTACACAACCCCTCACCTTGAACAAGGTTATTAAGTCTTTGCTGCAGTTTTGTCTGGAAGAGATTAAGGTGTGTGCTCCTTAGTCAGGGTAGAGCTACCCAAAATGTTTGAAACTGTTTTGTTCATAACCTTGCTGAGACTCAGAGAGTTTGTGCCTGGAAATAGGAATCTGATGTCTGAACTCACCTGAGCCTAAAATGGAAGTTCCCTGTCCAGCCCTAAATGGGAAAATTAATAGTATTGCATACCCACTATCAGCTCCTCTCCAGTGATGCAGATGAGTCAAGGATTTGATTCCCAAAAAGACCAGTGGGGAATGTTATAAGCCAACAGCCCCCCAGAAGACCCGGGTCTGTCTCAGCCTGTCTCAGCCTTGGTCCCCAGCGTGCCCTGCCCTTGGGTTAATTCTGAGAACAGGTTTCTGACGAGGAAGTTCTCCAAGTTCCCTTGACTCCCTAGCCACGGTTAGAACAATGGTAAAAACTCACTAAAGCGGAATTTCCCAGGTTACTGAGTTTCCCAAGCTACTGAGCTTTCCAAGCTGTTCCCATGCCAATCGCCAATGCAGTAGCCCCCTGAGCCAACCACCTGACTGTAACCCCCCCGCCCCAGCTATCCACCATGTTTTGCTTCTGTTTTTGCTTGGCTTGCCACATAGCAATGAAAAAGGGTATAAAAGGCTACCTGCATTTCTCTTCGGGGTCATTTGCCCTTTGGGGCAGCAACCCGCCTGCGCAGATGTAAATAAATCACCTCTGATTTGTGCCTGAAATGGGGTCTGTATTTTTCTTTTTTTTTTTTTTGAGACAGAGTCTCAAGCTGTCACCCTGGATAGAGTGCTGTGGCATCACAGCTCACAGCAACCTCCATTCCTGGGCTCAAGCGAGTCTCCTGCCTCCGCCTCCCAAGTAGCTGGGATCACAGGTGCCCGCCACAACGCCCGGGCATTTCTTGGCTGCAGCTGTCATTATTGTTTGGCGGGCCCGGGCTGGATTCGAACCCGCCAGCTCAGGTGTATATGGCTGGCGCCTTAGCCCGTTGAGCCACAGGTGCTGAGCCCCGTATTTTTATTTTTTCTTTTTTTTTAATAGAGACAGAGTCTCACTTTATTGCCCTTGGTAGAGTGCTGTGGCATCACAGCTCACAACAACCTCCAACTCCTGGGCTTAGGTGATTCTCTTGCCTCAGCCTCCCGAGTAGCTGGGACCACAGGCGCCCACCACAACACTCTTCTATTTTGTTGTTGTTGTTGTTGCAGTTCTGCCGGGGCTGGATTTGAACCTGCCACCTTTGGTATATGGGGCTGGTGCCTTACTGACTGAGCCACAGGCGCTGCCCACTTTTTTTTTTTTTAGTAGAGACAGAGTCTCACTTTATCATCCTCGGTAGAGTGCCATGGCATCACACAGGTCATAGCAACCTTCAACTCCTGGACTTAGGCGATTCTCTTGCCTCAGCCTCCCGAGTAGCTGGGACTACAGGCGCCCTGCCACAACACCCAGCTATTTTTTTGTTGCTGTTTGGCCAGGGCCAGGTTTGATTCCACCACCCTTGGTATATGGGGCCGGCGCCCTACCCACTGAGCCACAGGCACCACCCTGTCTGTATTTTTCTTATGGGTGGCCACGGTTACAACACTCTGATATAATTGAAAAAGGCTGTAGTGTCCAGCTGAAGGGACTGGCTAAATAAACTTGTTTTGAAGACTCTGAAGTCATGTAGGAAAATGCTCACATAGGAACATTAAAGGGAAAAAAGCAGGATCTAAAATTGATGTGCACCGTGATTACAGTTTATAAGAATAAAAGCATGCACTAGAAAGTAAGACTAAAAGGAAACACTTAAGTGTGCAGTAACATTAGAGTTTTTATTTTTCTCTCCAATTGTAATGTATTTATATTATTTTTTATAATGAAGGAAAATTTGAAAGTAATTTTCAAAAGAGCCAAGTTGTTTTATGGCTTCCTGCTGGCTGCAGGATAAAGTGCACATCTCTTAGGCACACCTGAGAAGCCCTTCAGCCCCTCCACAGTGAGCAGTCCAAGATGGTCCCGTAGCATTGTTTGAGAAAGCAAATGGATATAAACAAGCTCAGGTTCATCCCTTGGTTTGGAACTGGATGAATGAATTGTGCATATCTATAAGGTTGAGTATCCCTTAACAATGCTTGAGACCAGAAGTGTTTTGGATTTTGGATTTTTTTCAGATTTTGGAATATTTGCATTATACTTAATATTTTAGCATCTCTAATCTGAAAATCTGAAATCTGAAATGCTCCTTTGAGTGTTCTGTTGGCCCTCCAATGTTTTGGATTTTGGAGTATTTTGGATTTCACATTTTTGAATTAGGGATATTCATCCTGTACAGTGGAGATCAACACGGACATTAAAAAAGATGAGGTGGATTTATGTGTATTAAGTGGAAAAGGGAGTAACAGAACCAATATGTAGAGGCCAGCTGCACTCATGGGAGGGGGCGCCCACCCGTGCACCTGTGTCTAGTCATGTGTATCCGTGTTCTCTCACAATGTGTAGGAAGAGAGCTACAGTAGCATCTTCTAATAGAAACATGTATAATGTGAGTCACACAGCATCTTAAAATTTTCAAGTAGCCACATTAAAAAAGTGAAAAGAAACAGGTGCAATTAGAGATATGCTGAGTTGAATAAAAATATTGTTTAATTGGTTTTAATTTCTCTACCTGGATATCTAGGAGCAATCCCTGTGGGTGCTCCCCATACTCAGCCTCCTCTCATTCTGCTCCAGGCCACCATCTCCCTCACCTGGCCATTCTTACCACCCCCTTACCAGCCTCCCTGCTTTTGCTCTTGCTCCCTGTGATCCCTTCTCCAGAATGATCATTCAGAAACATAAATGAGAACGCTGCTCTCCTATTTTCAGGACCTCCCTTCTCACTGCTTTTAGAATCTAACCTGGTGTGACCCTGTCTTCTGGTCTACCAAGCTCTGTGTCTTTGGCCTCTGCTGCCTCCCATCTTACCCCACAGCTCCTGGATCTGCTCCTCCAGGCCATCTGGCCCTCCAGCTCCCCCCTGCAAAGCTTGTCCTCATGCATTCCATTTCAGTTACAAGTCTGCATGTTCTCTCTCACCACTTGGTTCTCTCTACTGGTGACCTTGGCTCCACCCTCTTATTCAATGATGGCCTCAGGTATCATATGTCCCCTGGACAGTGGTGTCCACGTGGGTGTCCCACAGACCCCTCAAATTCATTGCTTCTCAAGCTGCAATCTGCATTTTGCTGTCCTCTTCTTCCTTGTGTTTTCTCAGGGCCTGATCTCAAACCTAGTGGGACTCGTCCCTGCGACAGTCAAGCATCAGCCTCCTTCCTAGTGCCTGAGGCTCCCCTCTTGTCCAGCCCTACTGCCTTATTTGCACCTCACTGTTTCTCATCTGGTTTCCTATTATACTCTCCTAACCTGCCCGCTAATGTCCATTCTTTACCCTGCACCGTGAAGTTTCCTAAGCTGGCCACAATTGTCCTTTCCCTCTCTGTGTCCAGATTGCTCCTTTCCTGTCATCTATCAACAAGCTTCATATCATTCCTCAGTGCCCAGCTTCCTCCTGTGTGGTGCCTTCATTGATACCCCCTTTGATGCCCCCTTCCCCAGTTTAAGCCTCTGTACCCCTTCCAGACCTCACCTCCCATACTTGGAGACTGCCCACTAGGCATGAGTTTGTTTCCTTAGGCTTTGTATTCTCAGTGCCAAATCCCAGAGCCTGCCTTATAATTCATAGTATTAAAATTATTTGTTCAGTAAATGAATCAAGCTATGAACGGGTTCTTTTCCAAACTCTTTGCCTAAAACTCCATTTCTTGGGCCAGGTGCAGTGGCTCACACCTATAATCCTAGCACTCTGGGAGGCCGAGGTGGGTAGATTGCCTGAGCTCGTAAGTTTGAGACCAGCCTAAGCAATGAAACCCCATCTCTAAAAAATAGCCGGGTGTTGTGGCAGGCATCTGTAGTCCCAGCTACCTAGGAGGCTGAGGCAAGAGGATCACTTGAGACCAGGAGTCTAAGGGGGCACAGCACTCTACTGGGGGCAATAAAGTGAGACTCTGTCTGGAAAAAAAAAAAAAAAGAAAAAGAAAAACATTTCTTCGACCTTCAGTGTGCACTCCTTATTAATCCCAGGCACCAACGGAGCCAGACACTCTGCAAGTGTTTTATGTCTATCTCATTGAAGTCTGACCACAATCCCTTGAAGGAGATGCTGTGATTATCTCTACTTTATAATTGAGGAAACTGAATCTCAGAAAGGTTAAACCATTTGTTCAGGGTTGCATAACTGATAAGCTGTGGAACAAGCTTTGACCAGGTCTAATTGACTCTTGAGCCAGAGCTTCCAGCATGGCATTTGGGTCTCTTTCGATCTGGCCCCAGCTCAGCCTTAAAGCTCTTCTTATAAGGAAGCTCAGCCCTTTTATTTTGGGGTATAGGCTTGGCTTCTCCCAAGTCACTTCATGTTTCTGGCCAGTCACTGTGTCTGCTACAAGAAGCCTTCCCCTCCCCACTGTCTTCAGTCCCAGTCTGACCCTGGAAGACCGGCTGCAACTGGGCTTTGCTGGCTCCTGGCCACCCAGTCAAAGCCGATACTGGTAGTTGACACCATTGTCTTAAGGGTACGCTATGGGATATGCTACAGGGGCAGGAAGAGTCTGGAGGGGCCTTTCCCTGCTCTTGGTGGATGTCCCAACCCTCTTCCCTAGCCCCCTCCCACTCCCAAGGGCCCCAGCCAGGGCAGCCAGGTAGAGTTAGCTCTGAGTGGCCCAGATGAGCTGTAGTGGTCAGGCCTGGGAGGGTACAGCTCCTCCCACCCCCTCTTCCTGTCCTCCTGTCTGGCCCACCCATCCACATTCCTGGATCAGATGTTTGAAAAAGGACCCAATCCACTCCACCTCCACTTGCAGAAGGTGGGCCTGCAAGCCCCACCCTGTGGCCTGCTCCTTACTCTCCTTGATTTTAAGAAAAGGTTAAAATGAGTCATTAATTCTTTTTTTTTTTTTTTTTTTTTCTGTAGAGATTCATTAGTTCTTAAGGGGGAACAATTTTCCATTCCTGCCCAGAGGTGGAGCTCTTGGTTACAGTGGGGAAAGGAACCTGCCCCAGGCCTTTGCTTTTTGGCTCACTAAAGGGGTTTATTTTTAGTTTTTTTGAGAGACAGAGTCTCACTTTGTCGCCCTCAGTAGAGTGCTGTGGTGCCACAGCTTACAGCAGCCTCAAACTCTTGGGCTTAAGTGATTCTCTTGCCTCAGTTTCCCAAGTAGCTGGGACTACAGGTGCCCACCACAACACCTGGCTATTTTTTAGACAGGGTCTAGCTCTTGCTCAGGCTGGTCACGAACTTGTGAGCTCAGGCAATCCACTTGCCTTAAGTTTCCCAAGTGCTGGGATTATGGGCATGAGCCATGGCACCTGGCCCACTTAAGGGGTTTAGAGGAATCAAGAAGAGTCCCAACTTTTCATCAGCTACAAGATATCTTAGGATCTGGTCTCCCCCCACACCACCATCCACCTGCTTGAACTGTCCATCTTTCTGTTTCTTGGGTGATGTTCCCTCTGGGAGCCACCTTTTCTCAGGACCTGTAGCGCAGTTAGTACTCAGTAGCTAGCTTTGGTACCCCCTACCTTGGGCTGTTTAGGTCACCAGAGTGGACGCCTCTTAGATCAGCAGTCTCCACGCCTTCCTCCTCCCAACACCAGTGCCCCCACTTACCTGAGTCCATCCTTGAGAGCCGTATCAAAAAGCTGATAGGACAGCCTGCAACGAACTCTCATCTCAGAGCCAGGGAAGAAATGACCTGTTGTTTAAGACTGTGCAAAGCTGCTTCTAGCCCTGTCCTTTAGCAACCACGCCTGCAGAGAGTGCTGGGGGATGGACTGCCTGTGTGAGGTGAGGTGGAGCCTCCTGGAGGAAGCTTGCCTCAGGTGCACTGGGGGGTGGCAACTCCTTTGGGGCCAATCACCTGGAAGAGGGTGGATCCAGGAGGCCAGTTCTGGTTGGCTGGCGGCTCTGAATTTTTTGTACAGATTCCATGTCCTTCCCCAAGAGTCCTTGACCCCCTCTTCAGTGTCTCTTGGTTCCTGGGAATGGCCAGGGATCAGGGTACGGTGTTTGTCACCTGGTGAAAAGCCAGTTCTGCACAGAGCCTCAGCCTGAACTGAAGGGCACTGGACACTTGATCGTAACCTTGGACAGTTCACCACATGGAATCCTTTACCTCCTCAGTAAAATGACAGACACCAGTCCCCAGGAGAGTGTGAGAACCATGTAAGATCACAGATATGGAAAGGTTCCGTAAAGTTCACTCTGGGCAGCATTTTAAAAGGTGAGCTGTGGCTCATCAGAGGGCTATGAAATCAGTTTAATGGATTGTGACTAAGATTTAGAAGTATGAGCAGGAAGAGAACTGAAAAGGCAATATCCAGAATATATTATGTATAAGGGTAGGTTTTGTTTCATGAAACTTTCCCATTAATATACATTTAAGTGTGTATACAAGGTTGGGAAATATTTTTAAAATGTTTTATATATGTATGACTATATATATATATATATATATATATATATACACTCATATATATATGAGTGTATATAAATATATATTTATATATGACTATATATATACATACACTTATATAAATATATATACACACATACATATCTGGGAGGCTGAGGTGGAAAGATTGATTGAGGCCAGGAGTTTAAGACCAGCCTGAGTAAGAGTGAGACCTGTTGCTACAAAAACCAGAAAAAAATTGGCTGAGCATGTTGGTGCATGCCTGTAGTCCTAGCAACTTACAAGGCTAAGGCAGGGTGACCACTTGAGCCCAGGTGTTCAGGGTTGCAGTGAGCTATGATAAGGCCACTAGACCATAGGGGCAGGGAGAACTAAAACCAATTAAAAAAAAAAAACTGGCTTGGCGCTTGTGGCTCAACGGCTAAGGCGCCACCCACGTAAACCTGAGCTGGCGGGTTCGAATCCAGCCCGGGCCCGCCAAACAACAATGATGGCTGCAACCGAAAAATGGCTGGGTGTTGCGGTGGGTGCCTGTAGTCCCAGCTACTTGGGAGGCGGAGGCAGGAGACTCGCTTGAGCCCAGGAATTGGAGGTTGCTGTGAGCTGTAATGCCATGGCACTCTACCCAGGGTGACAGCTTGAGGCTCTGCCTCAAAAAAAAAAAAAAAACTAGGTCATGATCAAAGAGTTTGCAAAATTCTGTGTAAAATGTAAATAGTATGAACAAATATATTATTATTATTATTTATTTTTTTTTTTTGCAGTTTTTGGCCAGGGCTGGGTTTGAAACTGCCACTTCCAGCATATGGGGCCAGCGCTCTCCTCCTTTGGGCCACAGGTGCTGCCCTGAACAAATTTATTTTTAAGGACGTGCTCTTCAAGCGTACGATAGGATGGGACTTGACTTCTTTTTTTCTGAGACAGAATCTCATTCTCTTGTCCAGGCTGGAGTGCCATGGCATCAACCTACCTCACAGCAATCTCAAGCTCCTGGTTCAAGCGATCCTCCTGCATCAGCCTCCTGAGTAGCTGGGACTACAGGCACCTGCCACATGCCTGGCTCTATTTTAAGTAGAGACAGCATGCTATTTTTATTAGAGACAGTGTCTCATTCTTGCTAAGGCTGGTCTCAACTTCTGCGCTCAAGGGATCCTCCCACCTCCCAGAGTGCTAGGATTATAGGCATGAGCCACTATGCCCAGCCAGATTGGGACTTTTCAACTAAAGAACATGGATACATACCTGTGTGTGTCAAAATCACTGTATCTTCTTTGAGGAGGTAGTTCTTCTTCCCTCTGTCCTTATCACTTACATTAATAAATTTAGGTAGCACCTGATTTTCATTTTCTTCCCTAAAAGGAAAATTTAGGTCTAGGAAGTAAATGGCTCAGAATCCTGGGGGCCAGCGGTGTCCTCAGCATGTGAACCTCTGCTAGCGCAGGGTCTGGGACACAAAGCTTTCTAGCCCCTGGTTCCACCTTTCTGCTATCAACTAATTGGTTTGTTTCTTCTCCTCCTCCAGGTAATAGTTACATTTTTAATAGGCTTTCCAGAGAGGAGTTATCAAAATAAGGGTGGATTCCTAAAAGTTACTGAGCTTAATCTTGTTTTAGAGATTCTGATTCTGTAGGCTGGGGCCTGACCCTCAAAACTCACATTCTTAACAGGTAGAAACACAGCCTGATGAAGGAAAAAGGGGCAGTGAGCCCAGCTGTCTCCTCTAGTCTTCCTCCAAAGATGCTGGGCAGATTCGGCTCCACAGGACAGGGCACGCGGTTTTCTTTATCCCCAGCCTTGTTTCTAGCACAGGGGTGGTTCACAGAGGCCATGGTCAGCACATGCTCTGTTAGCAGCTCACATTCTGTCCAGCCAGCTTACCTTCCACTCACTTACACGTGCGCGTTTACACTTGTGTATCTGCACATACTGCTGTGGTCTGGAATGTCCTTTCTTCCTCGTTTATTCAAGGCCTAGGTGTCACCTCCTCTGTCCTTATTATTTTCTACTTCAGTATTCAGATAATGCTTCAAAAGTGCTTAGTGAGCCAAAGCCATTCCAAGGGCTGTTCTGGATGCTGGGTGGCTCCACCCACAGGTGTTTTCTGAAGGATAGGAGAGCTTAGAGGCTTCACCAGGTGTTCAGATGCTCCTGGCCCGAGTCATGTCTCCTAAGTGGGAATGGTGGGTAGTGGGGCTCAAGTGGCTTCTGAACCCTCCCAATCCAGGGTACAGGCATATGAAGAGCAGAGCTGGTATCTGCTGGTCCCATGTGTACTGGGGCTAAAGACACCTCAAATGACCTGGCTCCAGCAAAGTATGGTGGATATGCTGTCTGGTTAGGGTCCCTTCCCCAATCCACGGACCCACCCCTCTCTGTATGGTGAAAAATAGCCATTCGGGCCTAGAGGCAGGCACCCTAGGTTAGAAGGAAGGCACAGAAGACATGAATTTTACAGATTTATTTTTAAAAAACAAAAAGGTTAAAAAAGTCCTTCATTTCCAACCCTCGCTTGGGATGGGGGTTGGAGGATAGAACAAGCTGAGAAAGGTACCCACCCGCTTCCTGCAAAGGACACCCTCAGGAGCCTGCAAAGGACAGGGCAAGTCAGAGGCAGGCCCTCGCCCTTCCTGCCCTGCCTCCTCAGGCAGCTCAAACTGCTGCCACCGAGTTTTATAGGCAAAGAAGTGTGGGAGCGGGAGGCCAAGAGCTGCCTTCTTCACATCAGGGTGACTCCAGCTGTTCTCTCCCTTCAGAGTTCACTGGGGCTGGAGGGTGGGTGGCAGGCAGATCAGGAGGCATGGCCTGGCTCTGCCCTCTGGGCTTTGCAGCCCAGCCCACCAGCAGCTTTCTTAATGCTGTTTGTGAGCCAGGAGAGTAGTCAGGGGAACTTCACGGTGTGGGGAGGGGTCATCAGAGACGCTGTGACAAGTCTGGAAAGGGAAATCTAATCGCCATCTCTCTCTGATCTTGCCTCTCCGCACTGAGGCTGCCCTTCTTCGCTATTCCCCATCCTGAGACGGAGGAGTCCAGGACAAAGCACTAAGTGGCTGTTAGCTACAAAACACCTGGAGATGCCAGAGGGTCGCGCTTGGCCTATCTGTCAGTCCAGGCTCCCACACAGTCATACAGTCATACACACAGCGTTAAGGCGTCTGTGCCAGCAGGCATGGCCCAACTGGGGCCCAGCTTCTCTCTCTCCACCTGCAGAGGGTGTAGGGCGGAGAACCCTGCTGCTGCAGAAGCAGGTTGAAGGGGGAGAAGCTGGCAACGGAAGAGTTAACCAGGCCTGGAGAAAGAAGTGGGAGGAAGGAAGGCAAGGGCTTTCTAGGCCTCTATCCAGGCCTGCTGGCTGCCCTTGAAAGTAACCCAACTGAGGTTGGGAGCCCTGACCATTTGCCCCCTGGAAAATGGGGGACAGAGAGAGGGGAAGAGAGCGGGGCTAGAGTATTGGGACTTTGGAGGAAGCCAGTGCTATCAATATTTACAAGCATAAAGCCCCATCTTCAGCGCCACCTACCTCTCTGCCCCTCTCACAGAAATGAAAGGCCCCTGAGAGCCATGGAGGAGGTTCCCAGACCTCCTAACCAGCCACGCCCCTAGGGAGAGCTCCTGCCCTCCGACTGGCCCCATTTCTGGGCTCCTCAGGAATGTCTGTCTGTCTGCTCTGCTCAGTTGGGAGGAGGAGCCCTGGGCCAGAATCCTGGCTGCCCCGGCCAGCCCTAGGAGTCCTTGAGCATGCTGATGCGAGCGTAGATCTTCAGGGCAGGCCCCAGCTTGATGTTCATGGCGCTCATCAGGTGGTCCTCCTTGAGCAGCAGCAGAGCTTGCCCATCGATTTCCTGGGCACGGAATTCCTCTGCTATCTCTTGGCAGCCTGAGGGAGATACCACCAAAGATAGTATCAGTCAGCGCTGCCATATTTACTCTTGGTGGCCACTGCACTTGAGATACATTATATCATTTAATCTTCACAACCATACCTTGAGGAAGGTATTGCTAATTCTTATTTTGCAGTTTGCAAGAAGCCTAAGTTTACCCATGGTGGCCTTAATCTAAGCCTTCTTGTTTGTGCTCTTGTTCAGCTCTCTCCATGAACTGGACTGACCCTAATGACCACTAAGGTTTTGTGGAAGTGACAGCAGCTGATTTCCAAGGCTAGATCATGAAGGGCACAGCAGCTTTCACCTTGCTCTTTTGGATAATTTATTTTGGAGTAAGTCAGCCTCCATGTCATGGGGACACTCAGGCAGCCTCTAGAGTGGCCCACATGGAGATCAACAGAGGCCTCTTACTAACAGCCTGCTCCATGTGCCATCACTACCTTGGAAGTGCATCTTTCCTAAACCTTCAGACAACTGAGCCCTGGTTGACATGGTAACTTGAGACCTCATAGAGAAACCCCAAGCCAGACTTTCCCAGCTTAGCCTCTCCAAATTCCTGACCCACAGAACCCTTGAGGTAAGGGATGACTGGTTTAAATCATCCCCCTTAAGTCCTGGACTAATTTGCATCACAGCAATAGGTAACTGGTCCCTAGAAGAGGAGTGTTACCATAAAACAACTCCAAGATGTGGGCAGGAGCTGCTCATGGCTCCTTGAAAGACCAAGTAGATGTCTCTAATGGCCCTTGAGGAAGCTACTGGGAGGCCTAAAGGAAAGTGAGGAAACTCTTAGTGGAGTTTTAAAAAACTGGATTCCTGTTATGAAACAGGACATTTTGCAATACTGTTGTTGGTAATAACCTAATGGACTGAGTGATCTAGCTAAGGAGATTTTGGGGCAGAATGCTGAAGACGTTAGCTTCTTATTGCTGCTCATAGTGAAACAGGAGAGAGAGATAAGGTGAAAAAAAAAGTCCAACATAAAGGAGCCAGGATTTAAAAGTGTCCAACCTCTCTAGATGGCAAATGATGCTAAAACTAAGAAGTAAAAAGATCAAATCCAGGGCACAGTCAAGAAAACATGGTCTACAGATGAAACAGAGGGTGTGACTTAAATCTTTTATTAAGTCCTCAGATCTAATGTGATTCCTCAAAGAACTGTTCAATCCAAGGAGTTTCTGGGCAAGCTTCACAGACCCTCTCTGTGCAACAGCATAACTAACAATCTTAAGGGTGCTTTCCCTCAGCTTCAGAAAAAGCCCAATATAGATGAAGGCTTATCTTGAAGGCAATTCTAGGTATGGTTTTTCTCTAATGGAATGGACACCTAACAAGATTTCACAGAAAGCCCACAGAGATTTTAAGAAATACTGAAGTACTGATTTTAAGGGTCAGTGGTAATGTAAAATAAAAAGAAGCAGGATGTAGGCTCAGAAAACTACTCTGCTGCAAATGTAGGCTACCCTTCACAGAAAGGAGAGATGACTTAGAGGGGGCAGAACCAAGAGTGAAAGAGAATCACTGCCAGGCTTTGAGTCCTAATCCAGGAAATACCAACATAAGCCCTACTACATTTCAGAACTGGTACGGATCAGTGACTCTTGCGTGCTCTGTTTTTTCTCTTTTTGAATGAGCATGTCTGCAATGGTTACCCTGTGCCTGTTCCATTATATATTGGGTTTGTGGAGGGGGGAGATAACCTGTCTCTTTAGTCTGAAAGTCTTTAGATTGAGAGGAACCAGACTTGAGGAGCTGGACCCAAGGAGCCTCATCCCTATCCGTATTTGAATTAGAATCCTGGTGAGATCCTGGGCTTCAAACCAATGCTTTAATGGGATAGAAGAGACTTGGGGGCTTTGGGAGGGGCTGAGAGTATTTTATATGTTCTCTGCTGAATATGAATCACTGGGGTTCAGTAGAGAACTAAGGCAGCCTGTCTATGAATGGCTCCCAATAATCCCTGCTTCCCAGTATTCATGCCCTGCGAGTCTCCTCACACAATGTACATGACTGACCTGATGACCGCTAAAATCTAATAAAAATGCCAGCATGTGTCTCCTGAGGCTTGATCATAAAAAGCATAATGGCTTCCGCCTTGTTCTCTTGGATCACTACTGTGGGAAATGTCTGCTGCTATCAGATCAGATCGGATCTGCTGCTAATCTCTCAGTGCTCCTGTGAACACTGAGAGGCCCAGGGGGAGAGGGACCGAGGCCTGCTGCCAATACCTGGCCACAACTTAAAAATCATGCGAGTGTGGCACCTGGGCAATGTTCTACAGCCCTAGTAAAGTCCTTCAGAAGAGCTCGGCCTTGGCCCACATCTTAATGGAAACCTCCCAAGAGACCCAGAGGCAGAAATGCCAACATAAGTCACTCCTGAATTTCTTACCCACATTAACTCTGTGGTAACAAATTTGGGAGATGTGGCATTGGGTAACTTAACATATTAAGTGACAGAATCATGATCTGGACCAGTTCTGTGTGCTCTTAACCACATTCCATTCCCTGAGTAAGAGGCCTGTGGCTCAATCAGCTCCTGACCTGGTCAGTGTGTGGGCGAGACTGGCAGAAAACCAGTAGAGAAGGCCTCTATTAGTGGCATGAGGCTTGCCCCTCAAGGTTCACTTCTAGACTGTGGCCCTCGCAGCCACTTGCTCCCACCACCCAGGGCTCTGTGCTAGGCCCGCTGCATCATGGACTTTCATGTCTGCACACTTCTGCTCATGTGCTTCCCCCCTTGGTCCCTCCCTCTGCCAAAGGCACGCTTGTCCACTGCCATTCTGCTTACATTTTCCTAATTTTGATGTTCTCTTTAACAGATTTCCTACACTCCCATCTGACTCCCTTCCCAACCTGCCCCAGAAAAGAGACGAGCTTAATTACATTATCATCTCTGTATTTCACATAGACAACTTACCATGCCAGAAAATATACTGAACTATAGCTATAAAATTTTATTTTCTGAGATGGGAGATGGGGTTCTTGCTCTGTTGCCCACGCTGGAATACAGTGGCTATTTACAGTCCTGATTATAGCTCACTACAGCCTAGAACTCTCGGGCTTAAATAAATGATCCTCACACTTCAGCCTCCCAAGTAGCTGGAACTTACAGATGCTAGCCACTGTGTCCTGTTAGCTATGGAATATTATTTATTGTTTATGTTCTGTGCTAGAATATGAACTCCCACAAGCTGAAACCTCTTATTGCTCATCTCTACACCCCAGTTCCTAGACCTGAGTCATTCACTGAGCTACCCAGTGAATAGCCCCTGGGTGGTGGAGGTGAAATCTCTTGTTCCATCTCATTCCTTGCTATTCCAGGCAGGCACGGGACTTCCAAGGGCCTTACCTGGCAGAGAGCGGATGAATTCATAGACGTCTTCTACGTTCCATTTGGTGGGCTCACTTGGCAGGAAGTGGTGTCCCATGCCTACCAGGTCCCGCATGTGCATTTCAGGGAGCTCCAGGTCCCGCTGGCCTTGTCGCCGGCGGGAAGTGGATGAGCTGGCTGAGATGGGTGACAAGGGTTCCTCATAGCTTGAGTTATCTGAGCAACGGCTGGAGTCTTCCTGGCTGTGTGTTAGCTGCAAGGCAGCAGTAACTGAAAGGGGTACAGTGCCTGTTGGCTGGGAGCAGAGAGAAAGAGTTTTCTTTAGGAAACAAATCTTCTCTAGCAGCAGTGTTGGGCACAGGCAAGTCTTTCTCCCTTTTCTACTTGGTTCACTATTACATATCTTTGTGCGCCTAGATAAGTGTCCTCTGTGCTGTCTCTTCTCTAACCCTTGGCAGAGTTAGTCCCTCCCCGCACTGTCACCTGTGCCACACTGTACTGCAGTTATCTGATTACATGTCTATCTTTTCTTCTGGACATAGGGTTTTAAACCAGGGCTCTATGGGGTTCAGCACTTTCTTTTGTATGTACATTCTGCACCACAGCTTTCATCAGATTCTTTGAGAGGTTTAAGACATAAACAACAAAAACAAGAAAAATACACTTAAAGTCTGAAACATCACACTGGCCAGTGAGTTTCTTTAGGGCAATATTGTGTCTTCAGAGCCTCAGTGCCTGCCATATAGTTGATGCTAAAGTTATTTAATGACCGAATACCCATGTTCTTTGTAGGGACCTTCAACAATTCACTGCTCCAGTGTTCAAGGGGGCAAAAAGGTGGCAAGTAAAGGATGGAGGGTGTCTTCTTACATAGCTTCCATGTCAAACAAGAAGTAACCTGAATAGCTTAGAGAGACCCCATTTCCATGGCCCCTAAGTCAAGGATGGAGGCAAACTGGAAGGTGACAGGTAATGTTGGGCAAGGCCAGTGAAGGGTACATCATAAACGTGCATGGATCTAAATGAAGGGTCCTACTAAAAGGCACGGAGAGGCTTGATCTGACAGATCTATGAGAAATGAGTATACTGAAGTTGCACAGAAACAGAACATGAGTGTCTAGAATTATGGATGGAGGGACGCTTGTGGGGACTCATGGGAATGGAGCCTGGAGCTCTGCAGCATCTCACCTGCTTCTTGGTATCCTTGGTAAGTGGGGGCAGACTGGCTTTACTGGCCCGACGGCGGTTGTGGGTCGTGGCTCCTGCCTTTTGCAGCTTGCTCCGGTCTGAGTGGAAAAGTCCCACTCGTTTGGTGCACCCCACATTATACCTGTCAGAGACGAGGGAATCCGGGAGTCAGAGCAGTTGTGGGGCTTTACCGGTCTTAGGCAGAATGAGAGCAGCCACTCAGGATTTGAACCAATAGATGGACTCATATTTTGCCTAACTCCAGCAGTTTGCTGTGTGACTCTGGGCAAGTCACTTACGTGCCGAATTTCTGTTTCCCCATCTGGAGTTGGGGGTGATACTACTCACTTTCTAAGACTGGTCTCACATGACATCAGAGTGTGAACAGTTTGATGCACAACCTGGATCATGGCGAGAACTCACGGCTACATGTGCTACTGTAAGTATCACCTGTGCCAGGAAAACTATTATACACTGTCCTGCCAGACAGCAGCTTGCCAAAGCTCAACAAAAATGCACCCTGGCCATCTCCAGCACAGCCCGAGGGGAAGAATGCTGAAGACAGCTGAACTCTAGTGTGGCATGCAGAGCACCTCTGCCTGGAATCTAGAAACTTCTTCTCTTTGAGGGGTTCAGGGCTTCAAGGTTAGCCCCCTTGGTACAAAGACCACTGAGGGGCTTAGAATCAGATGAGTCTAAGTCCCCAGTCTGTGACTGATCAGCTATGTCACATTAGGCACAACTTCTTTTCCTTTGTGCCTTAGTTTCCCGACATATACGAAGGGGACAATACTAACACCTGTCTTGTGGTTATTTTGAAGATAAGATGATGTATATCAATTGATTTGTGCAGTGCCCAGCACACAGCAGGTTCTCAATGAATGATGGTGGTCTTTACTATAACCATTAGTATTCTAATCTAGGGGAAAGCTCGCAAAGGGAACACTGCACTGTGTGCTGCAGCTCTGCACAGAGCTTCCTGTGGAAGGTGACCGTGAAGATTGGGAGCTGCCAAGGGCGGGAAAGGAGAACAGGTACCAGAGGGGCCCAAAAGGGCCAAGTGAAAGTGCTGCTTCCTTTCCTTGGACTCTGTGCTGCTCTCCACCTGCCTGTTCCTTTAGGGGTCCTAGTTTACCTGCTTGGTGACTTAGGGATGTACTCCTGCTTCCATGCAGGTCAAGGAAAGAGGAAGCTGGATAAGCCACACCTGTGGCCTCCCTGGTGGACTATTACTGGAAGGAGGTGGGACACACAAGCAGCATACAAAGGTGCAATGCTAAGGAAATGGAATGGGCTGGGCATGGCAGCAGGGCTGAGGCCACTCACCTCTTTGCACAAGCCATGGAACAGAAGCGCTTGGAACGCTTGAATTTGTAGGCAAAGTCCACCCGGCCACAGAGCTCACACTTGAGTTTGAGGGGAGTACCCTCCTCTTTGGATTCTGAAAAATAATGGAAATGGGTAAGTGTGGGGAATGAGAAATTCCTGTGGGACTGCAGACAGCCCCACCACAGGACCTCCCTACTCTATCCTGTCTCTTCCTCCTATACCCACTGCTGTGCCATGTAGCAGCAGTCTAGCTTAGAAAATGTCAAATTGTCCTCATCACTGGTTTTGGAAGGGCTAGGTTCTCCCCTCCCCCATAAAGTGCCAAAGTGTGTGTCTGGTGATGCCCCTTGTATAGCTGATATTTTTCTCTTCCAAGTGTCAAGAGTCTAAGGCAAAAAACACTAGGGGAAGAACCAGGACCCTTCTTCTGACAATGGAAGAAGGCAGGAGGTTTACAGCAAACACTGGATCCAGGATTATACCATCCCACCTCCATCCATCTGGCTGGCTGATGACTTGGGTAACAGGACCCAGGAGCCCACACTCCTGTGGGTCATGTGGAAAGACAGCCCTTGCCTGACCACTGTCATGGCTCTGAGCTGACCCCAGTCCCGCATACAGGCTCCTGAGGTCATAACAAAGGGCATGACATTCCTGGCATGGCTCCTACATTCACTTCTGCAATTTCCCAGTGATTCCCAGGAGAGAAGCAACTCCTGGCATCCTGTGGGTAGCTGCAGTGAAGTTGAAGAAGCAGGGAACAAATGGTTTGCCCGATTTCTCTCATCCCTGTTTTCTAGGGATAGAGGCTGAGGCAGCACTGGGGGAAATATTTACATACTCCCTGGCTCTGTGGATATCAAGAAAGGAAGCACGCAACGCCTCCTTTCCGAGCCAGTTTGAAGGCCGGAAAACGAGGGTCTGAGATGCCTACCTTGCAGATAGGGCTCTTCCATCTCCGAGTCAGTGGTGGTAGTGTGATCCTGCTGTGGAAGTTTCTCAGGCAAGAACCCCTGTGCATACTTCTTCTTGAGATTCCCCACCAGCAGGGACGAGCGTCCCACCTAGAGGACAGATGACACAGAAGCCGTGAGGGTCAGGTGGAAATGTTTCCTGTTGTCCAGCCTCATCACAATTACATGTATAAAATACCTAGGTGCAGACGCTAGCCCCGTTTACAGGTTCCCCCAGGTCATCATCCACTTGTGCCCTGCTCAACGCCTTTTTTGTTATTTAGCTCCTGAGGTAAGGTGCTAATGGGCAATAAAGTACAGAAATGGCTTCAGGCCAGGACCAATGGATCATCACTCGGGAGGTCAGGAAAATATTCTTCCAAGAGTCTAAGAGCAGAGGTCGGGTTTCCCACAGCTCCAGACCCAGTGCTCACATGGTGCCAGGCGGGGTAAGAGCTAAGTCTGTGAGAATGTGCGTATTTGAAAGACTAGGCACCCATGTTTTGATTTCTCGCTGTTTTCTTCCGTAGCACTGCCCCACCCAAGCCTGAGGTACAGGCATCCATGAAGGAGAGTGGGGACACACAGACCCGGGGCCACAAAGCCAGCACCCCAGAGTGGCTTATTCATGCCTTTGGCTCTCCCTTTGTGGCCTCTGTTTAGGTAGCCCGGTGACCAGACCACGTGGTGTCTCCCTAGGGTGATGCTGGGAGTGCTACTGAATCTATCCCCATCCCACGAGATCAGCTGGTTTCTAGTGTTACTCCAGGAGGCCAATGGGAGGACCCAGTCTAGTAAGGGGAAGGAAGTTAACAGCGCTGCTTATGGCTAAGGTACTCTAGGTAGATTTTTTTCTGCCTTTGGCTTTGGACAACCTCCAGAGGGAAAAAGGACAAACCCCTTTTTGTGTCTTTTAGCATTTTACAAGAGCAGTTCACCCATCATACTTAATCAAGCTCAGAGTCTTCTGCTGACTTATACCACTCATGGATCCAAAGAATGAGCAAAAGGCAGATGGTATCCCAGGAAGATGGTGTGTGTCTAACAGCCAGATACTTTTCCTCAGGAGACAGGCTAGTGTGCGCTTGGCTGTGGTCTCCTGCTCACCTACAGAACAGCACCACCTGTCCTCCCAGGCACACGGCTCCAAATCAGCTCTGGGGCTTTAACCCATCTCTCTGATTCTTTTATACTTCCCTTTGTTCTTATGTTTTAATTAGAGACAGTTGCTTGTGCCTTTCTGAACGTTCCTCAGTCTCACTCACTCCCCTTTCAAGGCTCCACCCCCAGAAAAAAAACTGCAGGTTGTAACCCTGCTCCCCCACCTTCACTTCCTGTGTGTACATCTTGAGAATTCTGTTTTGTGCAAGTTCCTTTTGTTTTCTAACTGGCTGAAGTTTTGCCATTCAAAGGTTCTGGCATTCAAAACTCAATGAGCTCTAACTTCCCAAAGTCCATCTTCTCTCACCAAACACCCCAAAGTGAGCTCTTTTAACTAAGGTGTCCCATACCCCTAGGCAGGGACTCAGTTGAGTCTCTGTGTGGAAACTTCTAACCAAGGGATCTTGCCAATTATTTTTGATCACTGACCCCCCCGAACTTCTGGACCTTGGAAAGATACTCAATCCTAAAAAGAAATGGCTCTGACATTCTTTAGGGGAAGAAATTAGCAAGGAAAGAGCAAATTGTTCACATTTTCAGAAATTTTACATGGAAATGTAAAAATATTCTAATACACATCCAAAATATACTTAAAAAAAAAAAAAAAAAAAAGAGGGGAAAAGAAGTAGTCCGTACCGGGAAAGGCTCCGCCCCCTCCTGGATCACAAACCCTTCGATAACATGCGTCAGGATTTGGGGTTTCACAATGGCCTGTGGTGGTTTATTCTCACCATTCTGGGGGGCAGTGCCGGCGATGCTGGAGGCAGAATTTCCGTTCCCTGAGGTCATGCCGGGGCTGCTGAGGTCGGTCAGTGCATGAACAATGCCCTGCCCTGTCTCTGTACAGGGGAGAACAGGGAGACAAAGCAGGGGAGATCAGAACCAGAGTCTAGGGGCAGGGAGGGACAGTGAGGACACAAACTGAGCCTGACTTTTTCCAGGAGCCAAACCACAATGCAAACCAAGCAGTGCCCTGAGGACTTCCTCAGTGACCCATTTAAAAGTGGTGCTGTTTCGGCTCGGTGCCAGTGGCTCAACGGGCTAAGGTGCCAGCCACATACACCTGAGCTGGCGGGTTCGAATCCAGCCCAGCCCACCAAACAACAATGACGGCTGCAACCAAAAAATGGCCGGGCGCTGTGGCGGGCACCTGTAGTCCCAGCTACTTGGGAGGCAGAGGCAGGAGACTCGCTTGAGCCCAGGAACTAGAGGTTGCTGTGAGCTGTGATGCCACGGCACTCTATCCAGGGTGACAGCTTGAGGCTCTGTCTAAAAAAAAAAAAAAAAGTGGTGCTGTTTCAATCGACCACCAAGATGAGTATAATCAGTTCTGCAACAATGCAGCTAATCAGCTAGTGATGTTTCTTTTTTCTTTTCTTTTTTTTTTTTTTTCAGTTTTGGCTAGGGCTGGGCTTGAACCCACCACCCCTGGTATATGGGGACGGCGCCCTACTCTTTGAGCCACAGGCACCACCCAGCTGGTGATGTTTCTTAATTTCTCAACAGTGCTAAGAACAGGGTAACCAGGTTCAACAGACAAGAATTCTGTTTTGGAGGACTTCAGATATTGGTTGATATCGACTTGGACAAATAAGGTAACTTTCAGTTTGAGGGAGAAAATAAAGTATTCAAGGTGATATCCAAAATCAGAGTAAGAAGCTGAACTGTGTGTAGGGTTCAGAGTGTGACAGTTTGGGGTACGAGGTTAAATGTGCCTTCTATGTGGTTCTTTGGAGGCTGAAGCTCAGTTACAGGCTTTAACACACATCTGATTATTCAGAGACTGGTTATTTGGGGTCACTGCATTAGGATAAGCATATATTCTATTTCTCCACCAAGGAAGCTGCTAGGCAGAGCTGAGATTTTCTGTGCTGGTTCTCCTGGCCCAGTGCTCTCAACCAGACCTCTTGCCCAGTCCTCAGCTCCCTTTCCTCTTTCTGTAGACAACCTTTCCTGAGTTCTCTTCCTCCTCCCTGGGCCTGCTAGCCTTCCTCTACAAGACCTAATGGAGTGTTCCACAAAGCATGGCGAGGTGCCTGTACCCAGCCACACCAGGGTGGGCTTCCTTTCCTCTTCCACTTCGACAGCATCTCTCACAAGCTGCCTAATGTAGCAGAGGTGCAGACGTCCTCTCCTCGCTGTGTGACTCACTCCCCGCTCCCTTCCCAGCACTGTCCTCCCCCACCAACTGCCCAGCGAGCTGAGGTTGCCTTTAACCAAGAAATTCCTAAAAAAGAAAAAAAAAAAAAAGAGAGAGAGAAAAGTCTAATTCTTTATTATAACAAGCTTGTTAAGTACAGCTCACTGGGGTGTATGTGTGAGAATAGTTTAAAAACTATTTCAGTACATTTGTTACTTAAGTAATTTTTATGCAAAACTTTGTATGAAGATGCTCTTATTTCATGTTAAAGATTCAAAATCTCACTAGAGAATAGCAATCCAAAGCGCTTAATTATATCTATGGAGAAGTCAAAATAGATACATTTTAGAAAAGATTCATAATTGGGTCACAGTGGCTCCTGGTCCCCTTGAGCTCATTTTCTTACAGGTAGTCCTAATGCTCAATAAACCAGGATACATATTTTTTAATGAAAAAGAGTTGGTCATGATGCATGTCTTCAGCCTCAATCCTCCGTAGTCCAACTATGTAACCAACCAGAGCTGAGCAAGAGTCATCCAAGAGGGACTGATGAGGTGGGCCTTTTAAAACTAGTTTTTATTGGAGATAGTTAACACCAGCAAATTAAAAAAAAATTCTATTATGTCTATATCTATTTCAAAAAAAAAAAAAATTTTTTTTTTGGCCGGGGGTGGGTTTGAACCCGCCACCTCTACCAGTGCCCTACTTCTTTGAGCCATAGACGCTGCCCTCAAAAAAAATTTTTAAACAGCTTCAGCTTTTGTATAGAAATAGAGAAATTTTCCCTTTGGAATAAGTCTTTTTAAATTGTAAGGTGTTTGGGAACTGAAAACATATCTTTCCCTTACAAACTGTGAAAAAGTAGGAGAACTGAGTTACTGACATAATCAGTCAAATTAAGTTTCTCTGCTTTTAAATTTTAAACACTAAATCTGCATTCAGACAATTATATTTTTCTCAGATTTTATTTTTTATTTTTATTTTTATTTTTTTGGAGAAATTCTTTTTTTTTTCAGATTTTATTTTTTAATATTTTAAATATGCAAAGAGACATCTTCTTTAAAATGATGAACAAGTAATGTTAAAATACAAAGCTTACTATGAAAGCTAAAGTTTTATTTATTTATTTACATTTTTTTGAGACAGAGTTTCACTTTGTCACCCTTGGTAGAGTGCCATGGTGTCATAGTGCACCGCAACCTCAAACTCTCGGGCTCAAGCAATTCTCTTGTCTCAGCCTCCTGAGTAGCTGGGACTACAGGCACCCGCCAAAACACCTTTTTTTTTTTTTTTTTTTAGAGACATGGTCTCTCTGTGGCTAAGGCTGGTCTCGAACCTGTGAGCTCAGGCAATCGACCTACCTCAGCCTCCCAAGTGGCTGTGAGCCACTGTGCCTGGCCCTATTTATTTATTTTTGAGAGAGAGTCTCATGTTCTTGCCCTGGTAGAGTGCTGTGGAATCAAAGCTCACAGGAACCTCAAATTCCTGGGCTTGAGCAATCCTCTTGCCTCAGCCTCCCAAGTAACTGGGAATACAGGTGCCCGCCACAACACTTGGCTATTTTTAGAAATGAGGTCTCACTGTTGCTCAGGCAGGTCTAGAACTCCTGAGCTCAAGCAATCCACCCGCCTTGGCCTCCCAGAGTGCTGGGATTTCAGGTGTGAGTCACCATGCCTGGCCTTGTTAAAATTTTATTCTTAGATGATGTCTATTTCCTCTTAATTAGAGCCTAATAAAATATTCCCTGATCAATCAATATAATCTGTGTATTATAGAATCACAGGATTAGAAAGTCTGGTTCAATCTCTTATCTTGAACATTCCCTCTAATAACCCCAAACCAAATGATTTTCTGGCATTTGTCTGAATACTTCTAGTGACAAAGAACTCACTACCCCGCTAGTAGTTTGTTCCCACCTTGGACAGACAGAAACGTATGTGTTTCCTTAGAATGAGCCAAAGATCTGTCTTCTTGTTAATTTCAATTATCCTGGTTCTGTTCCTTAAGCCCACAGAGAACAAGGCAAATCTGATTTGTACTATAAGCAAAAACACAGGCTTAGCTTTGGCTTAGAGACCTCAGTGGTCTCCCTCACTGAGTGAACCATGGGCAAGCCTCAGACTCATTGGATATAATACCTACCTTAGGTGTCACTGTGGGGACAATGAGACAGTAAATAGCAATGCAGTGCTAGCTTAGGAAGACATTCATAGAAGATGCTCCTGGTATCATGAAGGACGTCATGAGGATCCCAAACATATTCTCACCTCAAGACCAAAACCCCCTCTGCTCTTTCAACTATTCCCTCTCCTCCCCGCTAAATTTTAGAGACAGGGTCTCACTCTGTTGCATAAGCTGGAGTGCAGTGGCACCATCATAGCTCACTGTAACCTTGATATCTTAGGCTCAAGTGATCCTCTCGCCTTAGCCCCTCTAGTAGCTGAGACTACAGGCATGTGCCACCATGCTCAGCTAATTCTTACATTTTTTTTGTAGACACAGGATCTCGATATGTTGCTGAGGCTGGTCTCAAACTCCTGGCCTGAAGTGATCTTCTCAGCTTGGCCTCCCAACGTGCTGGGATTATAGAAACGAGCCACCACATTTGCTCCCTTCAACTTTTTTTTGTTTTGAGACAAGAGCCTCATTCTGTCCCCCTGGGTAGAGGGCAGTGGTGTCACAGCAAACTCTTGGTCTCAAGTGATCCTCCTGCCTCAGCCTCTCAAGTAGCTGGGACTACAGGTGCCGCCACAATACCTAGCTAGTTTTTCTATTTTTAGTAGAGACCAGGTCTTGCTCTTGCTCAGGCTGGCCTCAAACTCCTGAGCTCAAGCAATCCTCCCACCTCGGCCTCCCAGAGTGCTACAATTACAAGTGTGAGCCACTGTGCCCAGCTCCCTTCAACTATTCTTATACAAAAAGGTTGCAAGTTCACTCATCATCTTCCTAGGTCCTCTTTGCACATCTTTTAACAGTAGGTACCCAGTCAATAATAAGCATAATCTATCATGTGTCATCATAGTTGGTAAGATCTGGTAATCTCTTTGTGTTCATTTTAAACACAGTCACATCTCTGGGCACTGGTAGAAGGAAATGAGTGACTCTTCATTTCAGTTTAATCAGTTCCTCCATGGAATTAACCTACTCTCCTCTAAATTCTGGGATTACTCCCACCTCCAACCTTTCACTGATACTCCTGACAAAACAGCTTCTGATACCTGGCTCCTTTTATAGGATTTCTCTATCCTTGCTCAACTTCTCCACCAGTCCCCCAACCCCTGCCCCACTCCTCCTTCCCATCTCTGAGATCTGTGCAGTAATGGACACTCCAAGACAGTGGGCTGGCAGATTCTTTCCTGATGCCAAATGCACTAGTAAACAGATGCAGTCACAGTTTAGAGGCTACAGAGTCAGCGCTTAACTTTGGGAAGCAAAGACTTTTTGGAATTTAGTTTTTAAAAAGGAAGATAAATTATTAAGAGAGAACAAATATTTTTAAAAATCTCTTTTGCCACAAATTAGAAACTATCACTCTCCATTTTAACCCTGGGTGAATGACAGGAGAGAACATCCAGGAGACTGAATGGAGAGTATTTTATGAATATACAAAGGTCTGCAGCTCTTTTGCTTTGCAGTCACCCTGCAGGCCAACAGCTCATGGTCTGCTTTAGCAACAAAGGAGTTTGGGCTATTTCTGGAATAACCAAACACAATCTCACCCCCCCTGCCAGGCTCAGCACACTGAGATTAATTTAATCTGCTTCCTGCTCTCCCAGACTGCTTTGCGGCCTGCTTGGGGGAAAGCAGTTTAGCTGTGAAACTTGCAGAAACCTGCCCTGGTGGCCCTGAGGCCAGATAAAAGAAACAAAGAAATACTCTTTCTTATTGAATTCTCCTGACCAGGTCCAGGCTGTTAAGTGCTGCCAGGATTCCCACAGGTCTCAAATGCCTGTACACAGCCAGGAATCTGAAACGGAAAGGTGCAGGCAAGACACCCATGGGCAGGAGAGGCTGGGGGAGGGGAGCAAAGCCACGCTTCAGAGGGGAATGGGGGAGGCAGACTCTTGATGTTAGTTGAAGCGGACCACAAAGGGCCTAGTATTCATTTGGGTCAGAATGAACGGAGCAGTTATGTTCTGGTGACATAATGCATGCCTCAACCCCTAGGCTGCTTCTCAATTCTGGTCTCATTCACAGGCTCTGGCAGAAACAGCCCTTATAGGGGCAAGATAAAATAGGAAGAATGACCCAGTGGCCCTTCTCCATGATCCTGTTTGTGACATTACCTGCGTAGGGGTTGTTCACCTCTGCTAAGCAAGCAGGTTTTTTCTAGGCAAGGGACACTATATCTTCAGGGCCTACCCCGATGTCCAAAATGTGACAGATGCTTAATGACTGTTGCACTGAGATGGATGGAACCCATGGTCTGTCTCATTGTCCTCATAAAAGTACAGGTCTCTCTAGTACCCAAACAAGCAACTGGCACCAACTGAGATTTGAAAATTACTTTCCAAAACTATGCTGATTACAGGAAGAGCAGCTTGGCTGGTACCTGCCTACAGGAGAGGCATTTCTGGGTACCTAGCTATAAAGAAGAAGAACAGCTATTCTTTGGCCTACTTCTTTCTGTTAAAGAGAGGATTTCCTTAGCAGAAGGGAGGTGCAGGTTTAAGACCACCCCCAAAGACAGGAGTTGAACCTCCACATCTAGACCTTAAGATTCCATCTCCTCTGAAACATTGACACAGGATCCTAGCACTTGGCAAGGCAGGGATGACCTCTAGAGGCAGAGGCAGGAAGGCACTTAGAAAAACGGCTCCACCCCCGAGAGTAGCTGGTAGGTGTCCAGAGAGGCCCAGCTCTCTGGTCTGCTGCAGACAGAGGGCGGACTGGTCCCAGCTACGTCAAATCGGGCTGCTTCAGGACCAGTTCCGGTATTCAGTTATACTGGAATATGGTCTCATACATGCTTGAGTATTCCTTATCTGAAATGCTTGAGCCAGAAGTATTTTAGATTTTTTTTTTAATTTCAGATTTTAGAATACCTGAATTATATGCTTATTGATTGACCTCCCAAATCTAAAAATCCCAAATGTTCCAATAAGCATTCCTTTGAGCATCAGATTAGTGCTCAAAAATGTTCAGATTTTGGATTTTAGGATTTGGGATGCTTAACCTATACTAACATCTTTGCAAGGGGCATTTTAGATGACCTTGTACTCATCCCATTTGCCCCTACAGTACTCGAAGGCCTGACTTCAGGGAAATGGAGAACAGGCAGAGCTTCTCCTTCTACCCTCCAGCTTGTCGATGGCTGATTTTCACTTTGTCTGTCATGAAAAGGGAGTATTTATTTTATTTAAAAGATTTCTAACTACTCCTGTGAGGCAACTTAAAAGTAGTATTTTTAAAAAAAAGAATTTAAGAACACAGGATGCAGAGTAGGTGGTAACAAGGATCACTTTCTAGCAGTAAGTCTGTCAACAAATGGCAAAACAAGGTCACATATGAAACACAGAACACTCTCTGAGTCCCTGGCAGTGAAGTCATGCTTACTGTGCCTCAGCTTGGCAGGCCAGCCAAGGTGGGGGCAGTAGGGTTCCTAAGGAACCTCTTGCTCTAGAGGGAGCCTGGTGCAGCACCTGCAAAGTGACACCTGTGAAACAATATCCAGGAGACAGAGCAGCAGGCACAGCATGCAGCTGGTCCAAGAGGCAGGCTGTGCCACAGCACAGTAAAACCTTGTGGAAAGGTCCGGGAGCCACTCCTTACAGTCTCTTAGTTATATTTGTGCCCCAAAGAAATTAGTGCCACTCTGAAAGTGTAAGAAGCAAGGTATTTAATTAGCACCAATTTGTTGACACCCTCTCCCTGCTCTCTAGGGGAGGCAGAGAGGGGAGGGAGCAGGTAGAGGAGGACAGACAAGCTTCAGTTCTAGCCTGGGACCCAGACAAGAGTCCATCAATTAAAGAGATTCATTTGTTTAACAGCCTTCTTTAAAATGCAAGTATGTCTCTATAGTCATTTACACCGTGAATCACTTGACTCAGACAAGCAGATTGCTTTCCTCCCAGTTTAGGGACAGAGGTATGGTGGGAGGGGGTGGGAAATGATTGTTTTGGATCACCCAGCAGTAGATCACAGAGGATTAGAGTTAGAAAGGCCCTGACTACTCTAACATCTTAATTTCCCAGTTAAAGCAACTTGGCCTTGGAAGTGAGGTGACTTACCCAAGGTTACAAAAGGCAGGCAGTGGCAGAAGCCAGTGCTTTAGACTTCCCTGTGCAGGCTGCACTTTATTAGCCATGGACAACATGAGGCCACTTGGGAAAAGAGGACAGAACATGTAAACTGGACAGGTGGGCTGGAGCATTTGGATTGGGGGTGGTGGTGGGGTTATTTAGATGAGTGATTACCAAACTGGGATTCCTGTACTACTAAGGAAGGGATCCTTGAATATAGTTAGGACCTGCAAGCTAAATTCAATATTTCAATTAGTCTAAAAGGAAACAACACATATACCATTACTAGGGCAAAATGTGCTATTATTTAAACCATGTTTCCCAAATTCTACAATGCTATCAGTTAGTTGACCCATTCCCTTCAAAGTGCTTTTAAGCTCAATTACATTGATTACACATGCATCTCAAGGGCAAATTTTATGTGTTACCAGTGTGCATTTTAGAATTAAGGCAAGAGTGCATGCCATTTATTTGGAAGATGGCATCTTCTGAAACATGCACAAAAGGAGCTCCTGGTAGTGGGAAAATTGTAGGCCCTTTCCCACCCTGGGGTCCTCTGCATCCCAGGGAGGGGAGGAACCAATGCCAAATGTTTATAACTTATTACTTCAACTAAGGGCAGAGCTGTCAGGCATGCAAGCCTCCTTTTGCTTGGAGGACTCAGGCCAGGCTGTGGCTGTCATAGGATATATGTCACCCATCACTTGCCTGTCCCTCAGGGCACCTTCCCCAGCTCTGCAAAAATGAGCAGCCTGCTCTGAAGAGCCTGTCAGAGGCAGGGGAAGACACAGCAGTGACAGGAGGATCACTTCAGGGTTTCACTAAGGGTCACAGGAGGATGAGACCTTAGATCCACACCCGGGTTCCTTGCGGAGGAAAGGGCCAGAGGAACTGAAAGGTAGGCTGAGGCAGGGACAACTTTCTCTGCCCCACCTCATCCTATGTGTCACTGCAAAATGCTCTTGTTGGGTCTGGGTTAAAGGGGCTAGAAAGTAGACAGCTTTCTTGGATCTTAAGCATCTGGGCTGACCAGCTCCATGGAGGCATCTGTTAGGGAGGGGGCTCCTCCCTTACTGGCAGCCATTACCATACAGCTGACTTTCATGCTGTCTCTCAGGACACAGGCAAAGAGAGCAGCCCTTCTGACTCACCCACAATCCCCAGCTAAAGTGTACATAAGCTGAATTGTAAACAGCTGAATGTTTTCCAAGCTGTCACCCCCAGCTATGAGGGAAGGAATCAATGGAGCGGACAGTCACCCTCCCCTATGCAGTTTAGGACAACGGGAGCAATGGGGGATTTCCAGACAGCTGCTTGAAGTGCTTTCCAGCTTATGGGCTGAGGCTGCAACAGAGGCCTCGGGTCAGACTTAGCAGCAGCACAAGGTGGCTTCCAACAGATCACCACACCAGGGAATAACAGCTAACCCTGACTGCAGGGAGTCTGGGAGAGTTTTCAAAGAGTTGTATTTAAGAGGCCAGTCCGATGGTATCCACTGTCAAGGTCCAGGCCTCCCAGGCAGTCTCACGTTTCTGTGCTCTGGCAGATGCCATGATGTAAAAAGGCAAACTGTCTAGAACTAACGGGAGGGGTTCCACAGCAGATTACCAAGATCACAGAAGGGAAAGGAAGAATAGCAGAGGGGAAGGAGCACTGGCACTGGGGGTCAGACCTGGGCTTGTATTCTAATTCCATCTTTGGTTATCTGGGTGGCTTCAAGAACTTCATGCCTACTCTGAGTCTCAATTTCTCCATCTGTAAAAAATAGGATCATATTCCTGCCTGACTTGTGAGGTTATGTTAAATTCTAGAGTTTATATATGTAATGTGCCTGGCACTGAATACATGCAGAAGCTGTGCTACCGGTTAAGGCTTTGGGATCAGAAAGACCCTCGGCTTAAATCCTAGCTTGTAATGCCAGACAAGTTACTCTAAGCCTCACTTTCCTCATCTCTGAAATGGGGTACTTTATCTGTCTTATATGGCTGTGCTGAGGATTAAGTAAGATAATGTAGAACGCAGAACACAATGGAATAGGTGTGGCTGGGCCACAGGAGTCCCAATATCACTAAGACCTCAGAGAAGATTAGGAAATCCCCTAATGTCACTCTTACATTGAGCCTTGTCTCTTACAGCCTTAGAGCAAAGCTATTCTTTCTGTGGCCCAAATTGCTATCATTCATGTTCCTTAGCTGCCTTGGTCTATTCAGGGTGCCATGTCCTTGTCCTCTTGAGGTCAAGCTTCAGAAGAAATGTTACCTCTACTTTGAATTCAACATAACAGAAATGGTCCTGCCCTTTAGGGTAAACCAAAGTTTAATCCAAAGGACAAGAAGACCAACACCAGAATCTCCTTCTGTCTAGTTCTTTTACAAAGAGTCCCAGGGTATCAAGTGGACAGTGCAGAAGAATGCCAGAAACCAGAAAAAAGGTTAACTTTGAGACAAATAAAAGACAGCACCACTTTACTTAGAAAATACCAAATTTATGGAACTTATAATGCCAGGAGGTGACTTAGCTTATGAAATCAATTTAAAAAGCTAAAGATAAACTCATGGAAAATGGATTTCTACCAGTTTACAAAAGAAATCTAGACATCTTTAGTAAATTCCCTAATTATTTTCAGGTTGGTAACAAGGAAAGAGAACCATGTGCCCCAATTTGATGACTTACTTATTTTTTTGGTTACCAACTGTAGGATCACTAATACTTTTAGACAAATGGTGGAAGTGGGGCTGGAGACAAAGTGAAGAGTGTTAAGCCTCAGTTGTCTTGTCTACATAGTAGACCAGTAGATAATACTTATCTTGCAAATCAATTCTACTGATAATTTCTGCGCCAGGAAAACATGACCTCATTTCTTCTTGTAAACATTAAGCTTTCAATCACCCTCTTTTGCCTCCAGTCAACTAACAGAACAGATTAGTACCAATTATTGGAGGACTGAAAATAAGAATTTAATCAAATATATTTTTTAAAAGTATTTGTTTCGGCAGCGCCTGTGGCTCAACGGAGTAGGGCGCCGGTCCCATATGCCGCAGGTGGTGGGTTCAAACCCAGCCCTGGCCAAAACAAAACAAAACAAACAAACAAACAAAAAAAGTATTTGTTTCACATTACTTTTGTTTTAGCTTAAAGTGTCATTGCTGTGATTGTTTAAAAATGTCTTGATATAGCTGTATGGCTTTAGTCCACATATGGATGGTTTAAAATATGCTAAAGATATCAGTAACTAGGGATAATTATACTTTACTTGGCGCATAATAGCCATGCAACTAGAACTTTAAAAATAACTCAGAGCAGTCATGCACTTTCATTTTCTTGCCAACAATTCCAATATTCAGCCTTGTCCTCCTAATCTACTGGAGAGCTGGTTAAGACATGGCATCTAATAGACATCTCTGCTTAATAGAAATATGATGATAAAGTCAACTGCTAAGGAGAAAATCATCCAAGAAACAGACATTTGCTTATGCTTTAAAGAAAGTCATAATAGCAAACTGGGACTCTTTAACATCTGGATTCATCTTAGAACACTGGCGGCCTGTGTTTAACAGCAGTCATCTCTTGAGCAGATGTAGAAAGAATGTTCTCTTCTTTTGACTTCACTAAAATATCACTTGGAAACTGAAAGAATAGGAAAGCATGTTCTTTTTTACTGACTATAAATAATTTGCAAGTAGAAGGAAAAAAACTACAAGGTTTTTTATGCTAGCCTAGAAGGACTTATAATGAATCCCACAGCAGCAGTTTATAATTGAAATTTTATGCTATGTTTTACTATATTTCTGTCTTCAAAAATGAGTTTTTAATTGTGTAATCCTCGATTAACTATAAAGAAGCTCATTTCTTGACGATGTCAGTTACATTCTACTTTTGTTATTGATAGGGGAAAAATTCCAGAATATGTAATAAAGTCTTTGTCTTAGAAAAGCAAATAGTTGATTATATTCCTAACAACTCCCAAAATATCCATGTAATAAAATAGAATTATAGATGGTTTGCCTCTAAATATCTTTACAGATATCTGTAATTAGTGTTCTGGTGTAACTAGTAATTCAAAATGAAAAATTTTAAGTAAGTCAATGTTTAGAATGAAACCACATCTGAGGTGTGACTAAGCAATCAGTTATCTTAAAGAGGCAACTTTTTTAAAAAACAAAGAACATACCCAAAAAGAGTTTTTCCCCCCCAAAAGAGTGTTAACTGGTGACTCACAATACAGTGCCATAGGCTCGGCGCCTGTGGCTCAACGGGCTAAGGCGCCAGCCACGTACACCTGAGCTGGCGGGTTCGAATCCAGCCTGGGCCACCAAACAACAATGACAGCTGCAACCAAAAAATGGCCGGGCGCTGTGGCGGGCACCTGTAGTCCCAGCTACTTGGGAGGCGGAGGCAAGAGACTCGCTTGAGCCCAGGAATTGGAGGTTGCTGTGAGCTGTGATGCCAGGGTGACAGCTTGAGGCTCTGTCTCACAAAAAAAAAAAAAAAAAAACAACAACAATACAGTGCCATAAAAATATTTAGAACATGAATCCATATATGAACAGACCTCGACCTTGAGAGGCAGTCAAGCTGTGGGCTCCACAGAACGAGATGCTAAATATCACTGAGGAGAGCCATTTCTGTCACTGGCACAAAGGCCCCATCAGAGTAGATTTCGTAAAGCAGTCCGTGCTCACCCTGCGTTTCCATGGGGTAGGAGTGGGTTGAGGTGGGAGGGGTGGGCAGGCTCAGACACGAGACTTCATTTCGGGACAGTCTCCTGAGGAGTACACAAAAGCCTCTCTCTACAACCACTTTTGTGAGATTCCAACCGACCATAGAAAATCATCTTCATCTTTCAGTTGCAAAATGGCACAAAATAAAAGGAATAAAAGAGGCGCTATTATTCATGAAGACTCCATATTCTCATTTCCCTACTCTGTCTCCAGTAGGTTATCTTTTCAGAAGAGAATCTTTTTGTAGGTGGGACCGTATCTGCCTGGAAATTAAATATTGAACAGCTGGGAGAACCTTAAATATAAATTTAGATGGACTCAAGATGAGGGTAAAAACCCTTAGTAAATATCATACTAACATGGAACAGTGTTCACCAGAGCTGAACTACCAACTTATTCCCTAGTATTTTTTAACTGTAATTTGATTGTGGCTTGCTGATCCATGTTGGAGAAGGAAGGACTCTGATAGGAGGTGGATGAACTTTACTCGGTAAATGGTTACCAAATGCCTAGCATGAGGTCCACAGCCTAAGAGAGGACAGAGACTCACAGGAAGTCAGTCTAAGGCAGTCAAATAATCCTCCTCATATATTCACAACAGAAAAAAACAGAGATAAAAAGACATTCACAAGCACACCAGTAATCATTTTTTGTGTGTGTTTCCTTAAATAAAAAAACCCTAGGGAGGGGAGGACCTATGTAAGAGCATGCAAGGCCAGGGGCATGAAGAGTTCAATTTTATAAGATCTGTATCCATTTATTCCTCTTCATTCCTTTTCTCTTAGTTTATTTATTCTCTCTCCCTCTGAAAGATCAGAACCAAGGGATCCAAAGTATCTGAGACAGGAAATGAGTAATGCAGGAAAAAGGATGTGGTCTGAACAAGATGGATTCTGGGGCTGAGCCAGAGCAAGTAACAGGCACAGGTCATGGCTGGGGGAAGGGGTCTTGGTGATGACAGGAAGAGAAATCTCAGGCTGTCAGCTTAGACTAGAAAATCAGTGACAGAGGAGGTTTATCTGCTGAGGCAAAACATCTTCCTAAGAGGTTATCCCTCCCACAAGGATACAGAGAATGCAGAGAAATAATGGCTGAACAGACCTACAGGCAGGAGAATCATTACTTGGAAGAAGAGAGGCTAAAATTTCCTCTTTTCTCTGAGGGAAGTGGAAATAATGTATATGCAATGTGCTTGACAAAAATAAATTAAAAATTGACCCAGCATCTGGAAGAGAAGTGGAATGGACTGAGAGGTGGGTACATGATAAAACTCCAACATTCATTAAGCACCTATGTGCCACACTGTCAGTAAAGAACAGTTGGGGGAGGGGGAGAAAGGCTTTAAAATGCAGCTGGAAAACAGAGAAACTAACTCAAGAACAACAGAAAAATGGGCTAAGAAACTACCCACTTTCTCAAGATTAAGGCTGGTGAAAAAAGGGATTTATCACCTGGGATTTTTGATTTATTATTGTGTATATGGACATGCCTAGAATCAGATCTTGGGTGGGCTGAGAGGCAGAGACCATGTGATGAACAGTGCCTGGAAAGGGCAGGTGCCAAAAGAGCCCACTCCCCATCTGCTGGACCCTCTGTGGAACAAGCCCGCCCTTGTGAGTGAGCCAAGCCAGAAGCCATGGTTCCTGACTTGCAGGGCCTGGAACTAGGTGCAGAAATCACGAGTGGAAAACAATGTTTATCAGCTGATTCAAAAGTGTGAATATTCCCAAACACAGATCCAGATGCTGAGGACTGTGTTAAAATCACTTTTAAATTCTGTAGTGTTTAGGGCATACTGTACATAAAGCAGTAGACTAGTAAAAGGTCTGTTAAATCTAACGGAATGAAACCAAAACTCCTTAGCAGTGCTGGTGTCTTAAGATTCAAGACAGAATCTCTTGCCCTATATAACCAATATAGTTGAGGCACCTTTTTATTCTAGAGTCAAAATGATGTGATGTCCTACAACCCTTGCGACCTAAACTTAAACTCTAATCAATAGGCTCTACCACAGGTCTGTTGTCTTGCACGGGAATAAAAAATGTGGTGGAGTGGGGCTGAAATACAAGAACAAGAAGGAATTTCCTTGTCTTGTTAGCCTGTAATGTTCATGCTGACCTAGAAATCCTGGCAGTTCCAACATTTGGGTTGACTCAGGAGGGGAAGAAAAATCCCAGGTGAATGATAATTGGATTACTCAGTAATGCCCCAGAGCCAAATGGCTGGAAAAGGCCAGGTCAGTAGGATCTGGTACAGTTAAACTGACATTATTTTCTAAATCAAAAAACTTGGGCTGATAAACAGGAATAGTTTAAGTTGGGGCTGTCCTAGAAAAACTGGGGCCATATGATGGATTCAGGTCGGTAGCTTATTTCACAAGGGATCCTCTGGTCCCAATATGCTAATGGAGAGGGGATTAAGGATCAAAGCTGGCAGATATCTGAGGGGAAAGCTGTCACTGTCTTGTAAAGCAGTTAAAAGAAGAGTATGCTCTGTCTGTAGACAGCACATGAAGGTAAATATTTCAGGTATGTAGTAGGAAAGAAAGGAAAGGTGATCAAAACTGAAAGAATGTTAGTGAAATCTGTCCAGGTATCCAACGCTGGGGTGGAAGCAGGAAGGTCAAAGTTGGGAGGGTAGGGGTACCACTGGCACAAACTAGCATCCAAAAACACAGCAGTCAGAGGCTAGGAGTTTGAATTGGAGCTTCACCACGGATTTGCAACCTGACAAATTATTTCCCTTTCTGTGGATTTCAATTTAAATAATCCCACAAATCCCTATGTTAATGTAAAAAGGCAACAAATATAGTATACTTTCATTTGGCACAGGAAGGAGAGAAAAGGCTCTTCTAAAAATGGAAGAGAGGCCAGACACAGAACAGCTTGTCTCTTTCCATCCAATTAAAAACCTCGTGAGACTGAACTAGATTAAACACAAAACTCTCCAAGCGAAGCAGGAGGTTACCAAGATAGGTAGTCCACCGCCGATAAAGCACCATCCTGCCCCTAAACCGACCGTCCATCCTGGGGAAATCGCTCTCCTGGGGCGGACGGCGACGGGTTGGGACAGGGGTGTGCAGGGACTCAGAGCAGGGATGGGGACACACGGAAGCTTGTGGGACGCCGAGGATGACACAACGGCTTCCAGAGGGTGCGGGGCGGGCTGGGTCCCCAGGCGGGGGAGGCAGAGGAATAGGGCACCTCCCAGGCGCCGAGCGGGCGAGAGCCGCGGCTGGCACGGCCTGGCAGCCGAGTAGGTCCGGGCCGCAAGGGGCACCGGAGGGCGGTGCCCGGTTTCCAGTGCGACGAGCGCGGCCCCCGGACCCCCTCCGGGCAAGAACCCCTCCCCCGCCCCGGCACTGACCTGTCCAGGGCCCGGCTGGGCCTGGCCGGGCGGGGCCTACGCAGCCCCTCGGCCGGGCGCCGCCTCGCGCGGGGTCCCGGGCCCGGGCGGGCCGCCTCCTCTCCGCCGGGAGCCTCCGAGCCGGAGCCCGGGGCTGCCGCGGCGCATCCGACCGCACCGGCCTGGCCGGCGTCAACAAAGGCGGCGGGGGCGCTAGGCCGGGGCGGGGGCGCGGGCGGCGGCCGGGTTTGCGCGCGCGCGGCGGGCGCTAGAGGGCTGCAGCCGCCGCGGAGACAATGCGGCGCGTCCGGGACGGCTCCCGCGGCCGCCTCCGCCGGGGGCGGGGCGCGGGCCGGGGCGGGGCCGGGGCGGGGAGGGGCTGCGCGGGGCGGGGCCGGCGCGGACTGGGGCCGCGCGCTTCTTTTGTGCGCCGAGCCCCGCCCCGCGGCCTCCGGAAGGCCGGTTAGGGACCTGGGTTTCGGTTTAGGGAAGCGAGTGCTGCACCACGCGGACGGTTGCCCTTGCCGGTAGCGAGTCTTTAGCTGGGTGGGCTGACTCCCGCCAGGACACAACGCTATCTGTGGGGCCTTGGAGGCGATCATAGCAATAATAGCGACCACCAGTAACTGAGTGCTTAATGTGTGTCAAGCCCTACGTGCCCGCACTCTCTCCCTCATTGTTCGCGACAACCCTACCGCAGTCATTATCCTCCCCACTGGGAACCAAGGAACAGAGAGGTGAAGTAATGACCAACGTGACCCAGTCACACCCCCATAAACAGCTTTAGGCTCACTGCGAAGGTTAGCTGAGGAAATTGCCTGCAGTGCCTGGCGCACAGTTGGAGCCCAATAAATGTTAGTTTTCTTCCCCAAACACACTGGTTTAACCTGAGCTGCCATAATGAAGCACTTCCATTCAATTAACGCGCTAGGAGCTGTGAGAGTACAAAAGATGTCCATTGTGGCATACAACTCTCACTCCTACGAGCTTTACACACAGGAGGGCTGCTGTATCCACATTTCTCCCTCAATTCTTGACTTCTCTCTATTCCGACCACATGTCTTGGCCATTTGCACTTGTTCTCACCTTTTTCTCTTCAGGCCTCATCCCGTTTTCTTTGTTCCCATGTTCTACATTTATTTCATATTCCCTGACCATTTATTTTTCTTCCTTTCTCTTACCCCCATTTCTTTTCTTTCCCCTTTACTATTTTTCAAATTTTGTTTTCTTATTTTTTTTTTAAGACAGGGTCTCATTCTGCCACCCTGGTGAGTGCTGTGCTGTCATTATAGCTCACAGAACTTTATGGACACAAACATTTGAATTCCATATAATTCAAATCTCAAGTCTCTTGGGCTCAAGTGATCCTCTTGCCTCAGCCTCCCAACTAGCTGGGATTACAGGTGCCTTCCAGGATGCCCGGTGAGTTTTTCTACTTTTAGTAGAGACAGGGTCTCACTCTTGCTCAGGCTGGTCTCTAACTCCTGAGCTCAAGCAACCTACCTGCTTCGGCCTCTGAGAGTGCTAGGATTGCAGGCGTGAGCCACAGTGCCTGGCCTATTTTTCGCATTTTTCAAATCCTTTTTCATTAATATTCACAATCCCTTCTCTTCTCTGCCTCTGCATTCCTTACCATATATTTTGTTTTTTTAAACTAAGTTAACACAGGATTGAATAGGCAATTTCTCTCTATTCCCCAAACATGCCCATACTTTCCTACCTCCCTACCCTAATTTCCACTAGTCCTTCCTGGAATGCTCTTCCCCAGCTTTGCATGTCCAGGTCCTACCTATCCTTTAAAGTCTAGACTCAAGAACAGCAGTGGGCAAACTTTTTCTGTAAGGGACCAGGTAGTAGATATTTTAGATTTTGTAGGCCACGCAGTTTGTCACAATTACTCAATTCTGCCAATGTAGTATTGAAAGCAACCATAGCCAGTATGTCCATGAATAAGTATGGCTATGTTCCAATAGAACTTTATTTGTGGACATTAACATATGAATTTCATATAATTTTTATGTGTCACAAAATGGTATTCTTTCCTTTTTTTTTTTTTTGAGACAGAGCCTCAAGCCATCACTCTGGATAGAGTGCCGTGGCATCACAGCTCACAGCAACCTCCAATTCCTTGGGCTCAGGTGAGTCTCTTGCCTCCGCTTCCCAAGTAGCTGGGACTGCAGGGGCTCGCCACAACGCCTGACCATTTTTTTTTGGTTGCAGCCATCATTGTTTTTTGGCAGGCCCAGGCTGGATTCGAACCCACCAGCTCAGGTGTATGTGGCTGGCGCCTTAGCCAGTTGAGCCACAGGCGCTGAGCCTATTCTTTCAATTTTTTTAAAAAAAATTAAATGTGAAAATTATTATTAGTTTATAGGTTGTACAAACACTGGCAATGTGATGGTTTGGGTCTGTGGGCTATAGTTTGCCAATCCCTGTCCTAAAACTATGTCACTTCTTCCCTGAAATCTATCTTGATGCTCTTTAATTGGCAGTAACTTTTCCCTGTTCCCAACTTTTAAAGCATTTATCTAAAATCCATCTATGGCATTTATCACATTTTAGTTTTTGTTATAATTTTTTTCCTGTGAATTTTTCATCTTTTCCAGCAGAATTTAAGCTCCTTGAAGGTATAGACCTTCTCACTCTATGTTTTAGCTCCCATCCCACGTGTTTTACAAGCAAGGAACACGCATTCAAACATACACAGAATGGATTAATATTTAAGTCTTGGGTGGCTGACAGTTGTTTCCACTGTGCAAAGCTTATTGCTCTCATGAGACAGGACCTCAAGAGCAGGATGCCTAATCATGTGTATCACCTTGATTAGATTTCAGGAAGACGATTTTTAAAGAGCTTTATGGAGGAGAGAGGTAAGCAAATGTCAGTTCATTTAGAAGTTGTTAGATAACAAATACTTGAACAAAAAATGTTGATTACCACCAACCTGGAAACATGGCATGAATCCTCAGTCAGGTTCTACAAATACTTCTATCAGCAAATTGGTAAAAGATGAAGAAAACATGCTATTTAATTTATAGGTGGCAAAGTTAAGCAGAGGAGTTAGTATAATAAATAACATAAATCAGATATGAAAGATTACTGCCCCACCACTTATTCTTTCTTTGCCTCAATTTTCTTACCTTTAAAATGGAGATAATAAAAGTTCCTGCCTCAGAGGGTTACTGTCAGGATTAAATGGGGAAATATAACTATTACTATTTTTATGCTAGACTGGAACTATGGACTAAATTCACCAGACAACATTTAACTGATATCATTAATTATATTTTGGTTCAAGTTATACATTGTATATGTTTGAAACTAAGGAGACTGAACATGAAAGCAGTTTCATGCTATTATAAAGAAACCTCAGAAACCACAGAAACCAAAGCAAAACTAACCCTCTGGAATTCAAGTGATTGTCCATGAACCAACAGCATCATTGCCCTGGGGGCAGAGGCATTAATGCAGGGCCTTGGTGCACTGCCCTGATGAAGGAAGAAGTTAGGCAACTATACTAGGAGCCAGAATCCAGGTGCTGCCCTTTAATAGCCATGTGACCTGGAGTCCCTTCCAGCTTTTGTTTCCTCTTCTGAGTAATACATATCAGAAGATACTTACTGAGATAGTACTTGTCTCTCAGGAGTGTCATGAATGAATAAAGGACTTAGGCACATAGCAGGTGTTCAGTGGATTTACTTCCTCCCTACTATACCACATGGGTCAAGGAAACAGTCCTAACCCTTAAACAGGCTTGTAAAGACTAGTGGCTTTTTATATTTGAAATTAATGTGCTTAATTTGGGCAATCACATGCTGAGAAAATTAATGAAAAGGTATAATGTGGCTAGATATGCATGACCAGGATGGTGGGAATGGAGGTCTTGACATACCATAGGTAAAAAATGCAAACAAGTCTCAGATATTTAGCCTGAAGATTTCCTCTTTTTTTAACAGGAGGGAGAAGTAAGAGACATGGCAACTGTCTGTAAACACTATGTGAGATGGACTCTGTTACAATTCACAAGACAGAATCATGATGGCAAATTCCAGGACAGCAGGTTCTGGTTTAATTTGAAGAGCAACCTTCTGCTAATTAGAGCAATTCTACAGCAGAATGGGCTGCTTTTCAAAATGATGAATGCTTATCATTGCATACATGCAAAGAGAGAATGGATGACCTCCTTTCTGTCTTTTAATTTTTCTGGCATTCTGTCTTCATATTCTTTTGCTTTCCTTTCCCTTGATTCCATCCCCAATTCCTTGTAGAACAAATTATAACCTTTTTGCCCTTCTTTGTTCCAAAATATTTTACTTTTCATTTTCCTTCAGTTTCCAAACTCTTTTTCTCTTGGTTCTCCCCACCCCCATTACCAGCATGCACTTAGCATAGTGACTGGAACTGCCTCCCGGCCTTGTAGGCAGTCCACAGCTCAGAATGTCACTGAGATCTAGGCCAAGATTGCTGTGCAAACTGGCAGGGAGGAAAAGGAGAGCAAATGCATCTCTGCAGAAGGCGGAGGTACTGCTGGGACTCTCCCATCAGGGTGAAGGGATCCAGCCGTGTCTCCTGAATCCCCAGCCATGGATAAGTCCACTTGTAACGGAGCCCTCACAGACAGATGGGGATTGCAGAGCTGAGCATAGTTCCTGCAAAGATGCTGTCTGTGAGCTGAACTCATGCTGAATCCCCTTCAATCTCCCCCTAGGCATTTCCCTTTTATTTATAATATAGTAGCCATCTTGCCACATTTCCAATTTCAAAAACTCCCTCTCATACTAAAGGAAGCAGAGAATTGTGACAACTGGACACTTGTCTCAGCTCTCGGCTTGGCACACGTATGTGAAGATACATCTGACACCAATGATAGGTAGGCCTTTGAGTCTGGTTCTAGAACTTTCCACTCTCCTTTTATTTCTTTACCCTTTTACTCTCATATCTCTTGGGTTCCCTTTTTTTGTCCTTGATCCATTGCCTCCCTTCTTCCTCTGCTTCCAACCACTCAGCAGCCTTGCTGCCTCCTTAGGTTTGCAGTAGTTTGCCCTCCCATTCTACATGCCCAAGTGAAATGTGCCAGGGATGGCAGGTAAGGTCGACTTCCTCCCTGCCCCAAGTGCCCTACTACACTTCATACCGTGAGCTGGGGACTGCTGGATGTTGGGGTTCTTGGGTACAGGCAGGCCACTGGGCATGGCAGTGACAATGGCTTGATGATGTGATGGGCCAGACCGAGTCTCAGGCACACTCTTCTCACCAGGTGCCACTTCCTTCCAGTCATCAGGGGTGCACTGTGGGGGCTGTAAGGGACAGGACAGAGAGAAGATCTTCTGATAAATCATTTCTATATTTTTGGATGCTTTCCCTATTCCCATAGATGGTAGCAGGCAAGGATTTTAAGATTCAGTCACCCCCAAATTAGGGAGAGCCCTCTTCTTTCTCGGAACACTCAGTGATGACATCAACCTTCAGCCTACTAGGAAACATATCTCAGGAAGGCCTGTGGGATTGCGTGAGCGGTGGCCTCCCCATTTGCTCCCCGGACCTTGGAATCAGCTTACTCACCACTGGGGAAGCTGGCTGTAGCTGCAAGATGACAGCTGATGCGTGCTGGAACCTGCGTGGAGGGGTGTGGGATACGCCCTCAGGGTGTCCATTCTGAGGCCCAGGGTCTGGTGTAGGAGGGTGACCCTGCTGATTGCTGCCAGACTTGTGCAGATTGGCAGTGGGGCACTGCAGTGGCAGGGCAGGTGTGACTGGGCCAAGTGGCATGGCATGGGCTTCTGAGCCGGGCTGCAGGGCCACACTGGGAGAGACTGAGGCGAGCTGGGGCTGGGACTGGGCTTGGAGCACAGGCCGAGATTGCTGTGGCTGCGGCTGGATCACAAATTGGGGCTGCAGGTGCTTTGATGATGGCTGTGGGAGGAGCTGGTGTGGCTGCAGTTGAGCATAAGCTGAAGGGGGAAAGGCCAGGTTAGACAGCATGGCTGCACCTCACCTTCTGCTGAGTCTGCCAACTGTGCTCCTCCCACATCAAATAAAAATGCCTCCCCAAAGTCAAGGTCCCTTGCTTTCACTCCCTTCATCTTTCACCTAGAGCCAAGGCCCAACACCCTCTTCTTGCTTCCTTCCTGTGCTGAGACACTGGGCTCTTTGGGCTGGTCCCTCAAAGCTCAACTCAAAGTTCATGTCCTCTGTGAAGGCCTCTGTGACCATTCCAGCCATTCAGAGCAGCACTGACAGCTCAGTGTTCCGTGTTCTCTGTCTCTTCTAGGCCCTTCATGCACTGTTTCTCTGCCTGCAATTCCTGTGGCCTCCCCGAGTCCAGCTCTGCATGGCTGGTCCTCGTCATCCTCGGGCTCTGCTTGACCTTCTCCAGACAAAGCAGTCCTCAGACCCTCATATCAGGTAGACCAGGGCTGGACTCCTAGTTCCTTTTGTTATGTTCAGTAAGATCTGAAGCTAGTTATTCTCCTGGCCTCAGATTCCTAACCAGAAAATGGAAATAATAGTTTCTGCCCAGAAACTGGTAAGGATAAAATAAGAAAAAACTGCGAGAATAAAATGAGCACTTTGAGAGGCTGATGATGGAGGATGGGTTGAGGCCAAGAGTTCAAGACCAGCCTGAGCAACATAGCGAGACGTCCTCTCTACAAAAGAAAATGAGCCAGGTGTGGTGGCAGCTACTTGGGAGGTTGAGGTGGAAGGATGGCTTGAGCCCAGGAGTTCAAGGCTGTAGTGAACTATAATTGGACTGCACACTCCAGCCTGGGCAACAAAGCAAGACCCTGTCTCTAAAAAATGAAATAAAATATGAGAGAGTGGGGAGGGAGGAGAAGAGGGGGAGGATGGGGGGGCACGGCATATGGACACCTCTTGGGGGTGGGATATAATTATAAGAGGGACTTTACCTAACAAATGCAATCATTGTAACCTCTTTGTACCCTCAATGAATCCCAAACAATAAAAAAAAGAAACGAAACAAAATGAGAAAAAAGACATAATGTGCATAGCACAGTGCCTGTCACACAGTCGAGCTCAATCATTTCTAGATACAATTACAAATGTTATTTAAGTCTTGGTTTAGGTTTGCAAAGTATCCTGGGTTTACTTCTATCATAACAAGGTTTATCAAGGTGGGTTATAATCGTTTTTGTCTATCTTCCATTCCAGATCGTGAACCCCAGTGCAGTCAGACTCTATCTTGTATCTCTTTATCCAGAACCTAAGTGCCTGACAGTAGATGACTTTACTTATTTATAATTAGTAAGTAAACTTGTTGTCCTGATCTGGAATTTATTTCTTGTCATGTGTTGCTAGCTGCTTCTTCCATTTTAATCAGGGTAACTCTTCGAGGTGAGGATTCTTGTATTCTTTAGCAATCCCTTCAGCACCTAGCTTGTGCCTTGCATCCGCTAAGCTCTCAGAGGCTATCTTCACGCAGATCACTCTCTGTCTAGTGGAATCCAGGCTAGTTTAGGATGATAGCAGCTCAGCTGAATCTGTCCTGCCCCCAAACTACCCTCTTCAAAGACTTGCCATCTAGGAGCCAGCAGAAAGAGGCTGTGCTGTGTGAATGCACAGAGGGCCACAGCGGGAAGCTCATAATGGATTTTCACAACCAAGGGCTTATAAACAATAAAGGCAAATTCTGCATTCTGAGGTAACATTTTAAAAGAATCCTATGGTGCTACAGGTGCAAAGTAAGCAGATTTCAACCTCTTTCTTGAATTTTTTTTATTTACATGCAACTTTCCAACTCTCTCTTCACAGCCCAACATGGAATTCCAAGCAGAATTCTAACAGGAGTGGGAAGGAGAGAAATGAGAGGTGTTATAAAAGAAAGACAAAATGATCCTTGGTGACTTGGTGACTGTTGCCATCAGTGAGAGGGACTCTAGATGGCCCACAAGTCTTAGTCTGGCTGACACCGTATGGTGGGCCTGGGAAACCAGGGCACCAGTGTGGAGTCGAAGGAAGGATGCTGGGTTCAAGGTGATGGGGGAACCTTTGTAGAAATTGCCAGCAGGCATATGGTGATTAGAAATTGCCTCTGACCCCAGTCTAACCCTTGTCCCCTAATCTCACAGCAAATAGCTCAGAATTTAACCAGATAGAGACTGTTAATCAGGCAAACTTTACGATCAGGCATTCTTGAGCAGACTGCTGATAAGACACCCAGAGACACTGCAGATGCCATGTGGTGCCTTGTTAGGTAGGCTCCAGCAGGCACGGTGATCAGAGAAGGATAGGCCTTGTCACTGAAAGTACAAACCATTTTATCTCTTAATCCAGAATCCTGGATTCCTGCACCTGGAACACAGTCATTCTAGAAACTGCTCATTTGCAGTGGGAACTGGAGCAGGCCAGGGACAGTAAGAGGTCTCACACTTACTGGCTATGTGGCCCAAGACAAGGGGCTCTTCCGTCTCAGGGCTTCCGAGTTTTATTTGTGGAACAAGAGAGTTGTGCCAGATGGTCACACAAGTCTCTGCCAGCTCTACAATCTGAGGTGGCTACAGTAGGACAACAGTTTAAAATCAGGATTTAAAGGTAGAGAAAAGGTTAGAGAGGAAAAAGTTTCTAAAATACAGAGTGGTGATTTTCAACTGAGGTGCTGCAAAAGTTTTTAAAAGATCATTAATTATTTTCAGAAGTTCAAAGCATGGTAAGTATATGTTTTTTACTCTTTTTTAAATCCATATAATCTAAGTATACCACAAAAGTTTAACTATAGGTTCGAATGTGCTGTGAGATTAAAAAAAAAAAAAGTTAAAAAATACTGCTATAGAATATACATAGTGAGGGGCAATACATATTTGTTTGACCAAATGTTGGGTGAGGGAGCTGCTGGCTGAGCCTCCGTTCCTGTGCTTTCTCTCCCAGCCCAGCCTCTCCCACCCCCTGCTCTGCATATGGAAAGCGGAAGGCAGTCATTTGAGGACAAATGAAGCTGGTATGCACCATGGCTGGAAATAAAACTCATAAGGCTTAAATAAGTTATACATCAAAGACCCCAAGGTAGTGTGTGTGGGGGGAGTATAAATCCTTAACCTTTTGAGGTTAATAAAAAGCAAAGACCATGACTTTACTTCAGCATTATCCTGGGTCAAAAAAAAATCCTTTTGTTTAGAGTATTTTTTTTTTTTTTTTTTGAGACAGAGCCTCAAGCTGTTGTCCTGGGTAGAGTACCATAGCATCACAGCTCACAGCAACCTCCAGCTCCTGGGAGTAAGTGATTCTCTTGCCTCGGCCTCCCAAGTAGCTGGGACTACAGGCACCCACCACAATGCCTGGCTATTTTTTGGTTGTAGTTGTCATTGTTTGGCAGGCCTGGGCTGGATTCGAACCCGCCAGCTCTGGTATATGTGGGCCTTACCCACTTGAGCTACAGGCGCCAAGCCTTTGTTTAGACTATTGCAATGACTTTCTAACTGGTCTTCCTGATTCCAGTTTCTTCTCGCTATAATTCATCTTGTAGATAGAATGCAAACAAATCTTCCTAGTGCACAGATCTTATCTCTGACCAAAACCCATCAGGGACTCTGTTTTGTCTATAGCAGTGGCTCTCAACCTTCCTAATGCCTCCTAATAATAATGCCTCCCTTTAATACAGTTCCTCATGTTGTGGTTTCCCCCAACCATAAAATTATTTTCGTTGCTACTTCATAACTGTAATTTTGCTACTGTTATGAATCATAATGTAAATATCTGATATACAGGATGTATTTTCATTGTTCCAAAGGAGTCATGACCCACAGGTTGGGAACCACTGGTCTAGAGTTTTCGGAAGTCCCTGGCATTTGGCATCTCTTTACAACATAAACTAAACTTTACATTTTTATTATTTCTTTGAACCAAGAAATCTTTACTGTTCACTGTCCCCTATCCAGAGTTTAAGCCTTTTCTTATACTCTCTAGAGCAGTGGTTCTCAACCTTCCTAATGCTGTGACCCTTTAATACAGTTCCTCTTGTTGTGGTGACCCCCAACCATATAATTATTTTCATCTATTTTCATGAAGTAGCAACGAAAATAATTTTATGGTTGGAGGTCACCACAATGTGAGGAACTGTATTAAAGGGTCACAGCATTAGAAAGGTTGAGAACCACTGCTCTAGAGTGCCACAAATCAAATCCCAGTTGTCATTCCCCAACCCTTGTAGCTGAGAGGCCTCCTCCCTTTCTCTAAGCTGTCACCGAAGTTTCTAGGCTTTGCACTGCCCTCAGAGAGGCAGGCGCCAGCACTAGGTCTGGGTTCTTGCATCAAAATGCCTGAGTTTGAATCCTCTGCTGCCTACCAGCTGTGTGACACTGGGTTAGTTCCTTGACCTCTCTGTGTCATAATCTTTATTTTTTAATTTTATTTATTTATTTTGAGACAGAGTCTCACTATGTCACCCTGGGTAGAGTGCCGTAACGTCACAGCTCACAGCAACCTCAAACTCTTGGGCTCAGCCTCTCAAGTAGCTGGGACTACAGGTGCTCCCCACAGTGCCTGGCTATTTTTTGTTGCAGTTGTCTTTGTGGTTTAGCTGGCCTGGGCTGGATTCAAACCTGCCAGCCTTGGTGTATGTGGCTGGCACTGGAACCACTGTGCTACGGGCGCCAAGCTGTGTCATCATGTTTAAAATGGGGGTAAGGACAATAGTTATCGCATAGTTATTTCAGTAAATGACCCACATCATTTAGTAGGCATAATTTATGTAATTCCTTTGTTTCTCCCCAAATATCCTGGATTTAGTAGATGCTCAATCAATATTGTTAAATGATTGAAAGACAAAATGATAGAACCCCATCTGTGGGACTTACTTGTCCTATACAATTTGTTCTCAAGGCTTCAAGCAGGCAGGACACGGCTGTCCTGGAAATGAACTCCCACAGTGCAGGGGAGCTGCCAGCACCCAGTCACAGGCTGCAGGCCTGCTCATTCACTTGTCATCTAGCAGTCCTCTGTAACCGACTAGGGTTGGGAGCTACCTGGACTGTAGGAGAGAGGATGCCCATGGGAGAGAAATGGAATAGCTTTTTTTTTTTTTTTTAAATATATGTATTTTATTATTCTTCATTACATTATTCCCCCCTCCTTCATTCTTAAGTCTTTGCCTCCTTAGCTCCACTGGCAAAAGTAAATTATCCTTCTACACAGCTGGGACGGCTGCCCTGCCCCATTTTACTCTGTGGAACAGTTTTAGATGTAGGGAAGACAGTGCAGGCAACTGTCTCAGCCTAGCCAGAATTGGGCAAACCTTGTTGACTGTGCTTAGTTTTCTCATTAGGTGACAGAGCTTTGGACAAGGCATGATTAAGTGTAACCTATCTTCTAAGAAAGATCTTAAATCACGTGGGCTATACTATGCTCGAACCACATTAACATTTCTCCTTTTTTCCTAGAGCTGGTACTCAAGGTGAGAATTCAGAACCCATCTCTTCGTGAAAATGATTTCATTGAAATTGAACTGGACCGACAGGAGCTCACCTACCAAGAATTGCTCAGAGTGAGTTGTTGTGAGCTGGGTGTTAATCCAGATCAAGTGGAGAAGATCAGAAAGTTACCCAATACTTTGTTAAGAAAGGTAAGAAAAGTCTGGTAAGCATAAATGGCTGCTTTTTGCATTTGGAAAATACCTAGGTTTCTCCTTGGTTATATGAATCATAGTTGGAGAAATAAACAGAGAATAGAAAAGGAGCAGAGTGGTTTTCCAAATGTAATCATGAAGTTTTCTTTCCCTCTACTGAGTCTTCAGAGACTACAAAACTGGCAGTTTTGAAAGTTGTAGGATACTGGAGAGGTTTTTCTGAATTACCATTCATATATACCTATTTTTGGTTGTTTCTATAGTGATCTGTAAGGATTAACTTAGTGCAGTATTAGATGTGCCTTGTATTTTACAAGTTAAGAACTAAGTTAAAATATAGGGCTAACCCACATAGATACATGTATGGTCCTTTCAGCATCTCTGCTTTTTTGCAGGGGATAGAGTCTCACTGTGTCACCCTCGGTAGAGTGTCATGGCATCACAGCTCACAACAACCTCAAACTCTTGGGCTTAAGTGATTCTCTTGCCTCAGCCTCCCAAGTAGCTGGGACTACAGGCGCCCGCCACAACACTTGGCTAGTTTTCGGTTGTAGTTGGCCCGGGCTGGATTCGAATCCGCCAGCTCCTGTGTATGTGACTGGTGCCCTAGCCACCTAGCTACAGGTGCCTAGCCCATCTCTATATTTTTGAACATCAGACTTTTGGCATCTAAGGGCACCCAGGAGAAGTGATCCATACACTGCTTCTGCCTTCAAGGTGTGTGCTCATCCTGTAGCAGCTGCTGAGCTGCCTTTAAGGCAGCAGTTCACAACCTGTGGGTTGCAACCCACAGGAACTGTATTAAAGGGCCGCGACATTAGGAAGGTTGAGAACCACTGCCTTAAGGGTTTTCATCATTCCAACCAAACTCATGCCCTGGGGACTTAATTGTACTCTCTTTGACTTAGCTTCCCACGGGAACTTTTTTTCTCCTTCTATGTTTTAAAAATAGCCAAGATACTGGTATCAATATAGGATACCAAACATATGGTGACAAGTGACTCCTCTTAACCTGTTTAACCTATTTTTGTTTTAGGACAAGGATGTTGCTCGACTCCAAGATTTTCAAGAGCTGGAGCTGGTTCTGATGATAAGTGAAAATAATTTTCTGTTCAGAAATGCTGCATCCACACTGACTGAAAGGCCTTGCTATAACAGGAGAGCTTCAAAACTGACTTACTAATGCAGCAGGGACATTTGTGACAGTTTGTGTCACTACTGGGCCAAGGACAAGCCATTGATCTAAATGCCTTGGATGCCCACGAGGGCCCCTGGTGCCACTGTGTAGTGTACACTAACATTGTTCTGCCAAGGTAGGAAGCCCCTGACCCCCAAGCAGCGGTGCCGCTCTTCCAAGCCTCTTGGTGCACAATAAACCTATTGCGTGAAGCTTTGAACAGCTGAGAAGTGGTCTGGAGAGGCAGAAGCCGAAGGTTCTATATCCAGTGTGTTTTATGTGTAGAATGTAAGAGAGTTGTCTAAGCAGAATCTGAGAGAGAGCGGAGCCTATTTCTAGCCACTCCTGTTGACAGTGCACCTGAAGGGCCGGGATGCGCTTTTCTTGTTGTTGCATGCTCACGACTCTCCTGAAGTCCTGAAATGACTAGAGAGGAAGACTGGGGAACGCACAGGTACTGGACAAATGAATTTTAGTGTGGCTCGTGACTGTGAGGTTTCATATAACATATTTATGAATGTTACTCAGGTTAAACGTATTTAAGAATACAGTTACCTAATTGTAAATATGCTGTTAACCAAAAGAGCTTCCCCTCCCCCACTTTTCCTTTGTAGGCACTTCATGACCAGTCAACTCTGCATTAACTCCCCTCATGGTCACTAGAGGGCTCTCTGATGCCTTCTAAAAGAGCAACACCTTTTTTACTCTGAAGTGATTTCTGTCATATATGTGTTTTATTGCATCGTATGAGAAGAGCACAAACATTGCTGTTCCATTTTCTCCACTTTCATTTTCCACTAGAAATGAAAAGCAATTTTTAAGGCTGAATCTGTTGCTATTTTAAAGGTTATTGTGGGAATCTGAGCTAAAGGAGTTAGCATCTTTATTTTTGTATCAAAGATAAAGGTTATTTTGAAATTATTAGGATTTTTACACAACTCTGAAATCTGTTGCTTTTGTAAACAAATTGTTTTATCTTAAGGGATCCCACCAACTACCACCACCAATTCACTTAGAAAGTCAGTTGTGAGTCTGCCAACAAAAACAAAGAACAAAACACTTGACTAAACTCTTGAGCATGGCCTAAGAATTTTTTGAAGAATGGATTTAGGGATTCTTTTCCTTTCCTTCATTGTCATTAATGTTAAAATAAAAGCCACTGTCTTCTTGGAACAAACACCTTAACTTTAGAAATAAGAACTAGCACATTTAGACAAACAGGAGAGCAAGGGTTTGAAGCCAGCTGTTGAAGAGCATTCCTGCTGTCTTAAGAAGCTTTTTCCCCATAGTGCCTATAGTTTCCAAAGAAACTTAACTTCCTGTGTTAACTTAATTTTATTAGAACACTACAATTGAGTGAGAACGTGCAGATGTCAATGGAAGAGAACGTTGTGCTAAGATAATGGCCTCCTGCTACTGCTTAAGTGTCAAAATGAGGTTGAGATGATTTTCAAGGCCAATTTCATGGAGTCACTCTGTTTAGTGACTTGTGTTTCACCAGTTATTGCTGGTGACTTGCTAACCCTTGTACAGTGTTTGCACAGGAGAGTGAAGGTTATTACCCTTTCTCTCAAGTGCTTTAAAGAAGAAACCTCCTTTGTGTTTCAACCAATCAGAAGCTAGTTTAACTAGATGTCGTAACCTTTTTTTCTCTTTGCTTTGAAAAAAGTTACAATTAAGTCTGATCTATCCTGGAGGAAGTAAACTCAGTATGAATTCATGTCCAAATTACTTGAGTTAACTCTTTAAGTCACCCAGATAAGAGATTGCTCAGGCCCCTGGCTGAGAGGGGGCCTACAGAGGACTAGCTCCAGGGCATTTCTCAGACTTAGAAACAGAGGTGAGCAAGGGTCTTGGTGTCTCCTGTGAGAGATTGATCTGATGAGCCTCTGCCCTATGCTGGTCTCTCTTCTTTATAAAATTCTTTGTGATCAACAGACTCCTGCATGTGGCAGAGGGATAAGACTGCACAGTTGCTGGTAGGTGAGTTAAAAGTCTTAATCTATGCATTCAGAGAAATATTTTTATATGCTTTGTGTAATTTATAACAAGGATTTTTTTTTAGCTTTGTTAACTGTGAATTCACCCCTCCTCCACTGCATATTTAAAGCATGTGTTCACACTGTGTGTAAACATTCACTAAAGAATTTTTCCTTTGTGCATTGCTGACTGTTCAAACATTAACAAGTATTATTAAAATTAAATATTAACAAGCCAATACTCCATAATTTTGGCTTCATAAATAGCACTATACTTCTAATCATAGGGTGTTGAAATCGTTGGACAATCCCAGGGACCAGATGCTATAGAGAAAGAATAGAAGGGCCGCTCTCCACCTGCGCCTCCTCCATCCCGCTGCTGCTGTGGCTGCGGCAGCGTTCATGCCCTGTCAGTGGCATCAGGAGACAGATATTTTGTGCGGTGTCTTTCCTCCCAGTTCACAGCAGTCAGCTTCATTTCTCTGGAGTAGTTGAGCTAGCTAGATGGAGGTCATCCCCTATTAACCACATTTTTTTATTATCCTGTTTACACAACTGAGCCTCTCCTTTGAGCTGTCAGCACCTGTCAGGGCCTCAATGAGCTCAGAAGCAAACTCCCACGACAAGAGAGGAAATACAGCCTTATACCTTCAGATCTTTAACTGAGAATGATGCTGAATGAATCTGCTTTTCTGTTGGTTCAGGCCAGCTAGCGCCTCACAAAGCAGACGTCATGCCAAATTGGCCTAATAAATCAGAGAGCATAGCAGAGACCTTTTCTTAGTACCAAGGAGAGGCGGAATAATTTGGGCATTCATGCTTTCTCACTTGCTTTATCACAAGGATAGAAAGAAAGTCATCTTCCATATACTCATAAACATCCTGGGCAGAAACAGCCTGCCAAAAAAAAAAAAAAGAAATGTGATTAACCTTTAACAAATGGCCCTGCAGCACAGGCTGACCCAGGGCATATAGAAAAACCTGATCAAGGTAGCCATCTCCATATCTACTGCAAACCATTTTGGGTGGGAGAAAAAATAACAATAAGTAAAGGTATAGGGAGGAAGAGTGAGACCAAGGAGACCAGAACACTTAGTAAAGTAACAAAGAGAAGACATTCATTCCAAACACAAGGCCTGTGTCAGGGAGACCCGGACCTGCAGATAACCACTGTCTGTTGGCCTGCTCAAGAAAACCATTCACCTCTTCATACCCAGTTGGCCAGCATGGGACTGTCAAGGCAGGGGTAGCTCCTGGGCTTCTCTGCCCGTACATTCAACTTCAGCTAGAGACTGAGGAAAATGAATCAGGTGGAGGCCTCCCTGGCTATGGGAACTATCTGGAACAGACTTTTAAAGGAGCTAAGAAATAAAAGCACCACACACTTCTCAGTCCCTAGAGAAAGGCTTAAAGGGATGAGGGATGACATTGAATTGGAGGTGTTCACTGCAGCTTTCCTCAGAGGCCTCAGGTCAGATTTCAGGGCCTTTATTTCTCACCTTTTCACAGTATCTGCACATCAGGGCAGTAACTACTGGAAATTACCCGCTGAATTTTGGCTGTGAAGACAGTATTTTCAGCTAAAAGCTCTTAGGTCTGAAGTTCAGATAACCGCAGCCATGTTCATGTAGATAAAGTCGTCTTCCACCTCTTGCCCCTTCCCATCCTCCTACAAAGGTCCTAATCTCCCAGCCTTGTGAACAGGCAGAAGAAAGTCCACAATGAGGTGTACATACTGTTGACCGCATAGTGTTATTTCATCAGTGCTCCATTTTTAATGGATTCAGGTAGCATCCCAGAGTACAAGACTCAGTTCCTAGGGATGGCCTACCCCAGCAGACTGTCCCAGAAGGAAAAAGCTTTTTATTTAAAAAACCAAAAAAACTTGAGAAAGTATGAAAAATCTGAGGAAGGAAGGAGGTCATCTCATGAAATGAGTGTTTGAAAACAGTGCAATGTGGAAATATCACTAGACTGGGAGTCAGTTGATCAGGGACTAATCTAGGGTCTGCCTCAAACCAGCTGTGCCCTCAGGCATATCATTCACCTCTGGGGGCTCATTTCCTTCTGTCAACCATTTGAGATAAGGTTATTCTGTGAGGCACTTTACAGGTGCAAAATCTAACAAATGCCCCCCACTGTTTGCCATCAGTCCATTCCGTGGACACATTCAGTATCGTTTCCCTTCCTGATGAAAAGCAGGAAAGGCCAGGACGAAATCTCAGGAATATATTTTAGGCAAGTCCAGCATCTTTGGCCATACCGTAGAAAATGCCTCTAGCTGCAATGAGGTTGGTTGGAGAATCAAATTCAGCTACTGCCCCTTTGTCCAGGACGAGGACCCTAGCCAAAAAATAAAAGAAGTGGTCAGCCCAGACCTAGCCACATAGTCCAATCCTGCCCTTCTGGGCACTGCTTAGACCTATGGCAACGTGCTGACCCACCCACTTTAGGCAGCCCACCCGACACTGCCACTATACCACATGTACATGCTTGCAAGGCTGGTTATTTTAGCCATTCTCTTAGTTCTGGCAAGTGAAGCAGTTTCTAGGATCAAACACAAAGTCCTATTCATCTCTGCTAGTCAGGGCTCTGAAAACCTTCTCTAATGAGCCCTTCCCTTCGCTGGGGTCACAGGACTTCAGCAGGCTATGCGCAGGGAGCCGTGGGCCTGTGCTGGGCCCTGTGCACAATCCATCTGCTTTGTGCGGGCTCACAAAGGCACCCAGCAGGATACCAGCTACAGTGAGCTTGACAGTGGAATCTGGGACTTGGGCTGCAAATCCGGCCGCTGCTGCTGGGAGGATACATCCCCCCCACCTCCGCACAGACCAGGGCCTGGGGTTAGACTCTCCCACCAACCACACATAAGATGCACCTGGTGCAAGGCCAACAGCCTGGCTCCACTAGGTGGAGAGCAAAGGGCTCTCCCAAGCCCAAAGAAGTGCTCCCCACCACGGGAGGGGGAGGATGAGCTCTGACCCCCCACTTACTGGGCTCCCAGACATGAGTCCTAGAAAGGAGTGTTTCTGTGAACATCACTGTCTGGCTACTGCCCAAATTGTAGACCAGGTGCCTGCCTCCCCACAAATCAAAGTCTTCAGTAGTTTCTCATTGCTTTTAGGGTAAGATCTGGGTGCTTTCCCTGGATCCTCAAAGTGTAGCATAGTGGGGCCTGATCTCTTCCCTCACCTTGGGTGTACTGCCTCCTTCCTCTGCACTCCAGCCTCATGTGCCCTCATGCCTCAGGGCACATGTTGCATCCTTGGCCTGAAATGTTTAGCTCCTCTCACCTCCACCCCACAACTCTTATCATCAGGCCTGGCTGGTGCTTCCCTTCTTAGGAGAGCAAGTGCCCTGGCTGCCCCATGAGGATAAGCTTCCTTGGGCTACACACACACACACACACACACACACACACACACACCCCTGCTTCCTTCCTGCAGGGTCTAATTACAGATTCTATAGCCTGATTATTTGATTCATTCCTGCCTGCCCCACTAGAATGAATGAATTCCTAATACTCAAAGTTGACCTGAGCCTCCGACCCTAGGGCTGCTGGTGAATGAACGATATTTGGTTAGGCCTGGGGAGAGATCCTCTCAGACTCGCCTCTGGACCCAGGGTTCACCCTCCCTTCTCCTCCCAGTGGGGTCCTGATGGGGGTGGGAAGTAGGGATGGGGTGGAGTTGGAACAAAGGGCAGCATCAGGTATTCTCAGTCCAGCCCCTGCGATCCTGCTGGCCACATGGGGAGAAAGACAAGGTCTGACCCAATGTCCTGCCTGTGGCACTCTGCCACGTCACCTACCAAACCATTGTTGAGTGAATGGAGGCCTGTTGATATATTCCCACCAAACTCCTTCAGCAGAGGCCTGTCTGAGCCTCCTGCCTCCTTCCTCTCAGTGTTGCCACCCCCACTCCCAAGTCTCTAAGGAGCCCAGACTGTCAGGCATCTGAGTCACTCAGCCTCTTTGACCTCCAGCACCACACCTTGACAAGTGACCCCGTGAGGGAGTTGGTCCTGATTTTTTCTTTAGCTGATGGCCTGGCTTTCTAAGGAAGCCACAAGATCCTGAGGGCAAGGACCCTACCCTATTCCTCTGAGAGCCTAGTGCTAGGGAGAATTACAGGAGAGGACTGCTGGGGCTGGGGAGAATACATTTCACTGATACCTCACAACAATCCTGAGAGACAATATCATTTCCTTTTGAAAGGCTTTGTAAATTGCCTTAGAGCACACAGCAACCTGGGATTCAGTCCCCTGGCTCAGACATGGTGCAGCACAAGGTATCAGCTCCTCAGTGCTGTTGGGGTCTAGCCACCAAGGCAGGGACTCAGGCATCCCCTTCCCTGAGCTGTGTCCTCACCTGTAAACTGGTGTAATTACCCCATCTCATAGGATGGTAATGATGCGCAAATGTAGACAAGGACAGTGCAAGCACTCTGTCTACAGCTGAGACTGGCAGAGGCTCTAGTTCCCCCCACCTCACACCATGCACAGTAGGCCTGGGGGTGGGGGTTACCACCATGTCCCTTTCCTATGTGTCTTAGAAAACGTCACTGTGTGCCTCACCCCTGTACTCAGAGAACCATATTCTGGTCTGCGCCCCCATGCCCTGGGACTGTTGCCATGCCCAGGTAACCCTAATCTTCCTGCCGCTTCCTGATGCCCCAGGCCCCACTAGGTCCCCCCTTGCTTGGGTCTCCATGTCTTACTTGGTATAGTCCATGATAGTATTAAGCCGGTGTGCGATGGTCAGGACAGTGCAGGCATCAAACTGGGTACGGATGGTAGCCTGGATTAAGTCATCTGTCTCCAGGTCAATGGCGGCTGTGGCCTCATCTAAAACCAGGATGCGGCTCTTGCGAAGCAGGGCTCGAGCCAAGCACACGAGCTGCCTCTGGCCTACGCTGGGAATGGGGAAGGAAGGCAAACATTTCCAACTGGGTACCTCTCCAACCTGCCTCCAGACCTAGCTCCCAGACCTGTTTCTGTCTCTGCCCCTTCTCAGTGGCCCGGGACTGGCTTTCTGTCTAACTTCTCCTATTTCTGCCATAGCCCAGCCTCCTATAACAGAGTAGAAGTCTGGACACCACGGAATAAAGAGGGGCCTTGGGGACAGAGGCTTGTCCTAAAAAATACTGTGAAATCTCTAGTCTGTTGTAGCACCCCTGGCCTTCTCTTTCTGTGCTTTCCTCCCCATCTTCATTTCTCTCATCTGGTGCTGTGATGTTTCTCTGCTTCGCTCTATCAGTCATTTACACCTTAGTAAGAATATGCTTGCAGTTCTTTTCTTGGATATTTGCACATAAGCCACACTATGCCATCTTGCTGTGTCTAATATTACACAATTCAGGCAGTTCTCTCCCACATCAAGGGAAATACAGGCCAGGGCTCTGTTTAAGGCAGCGGTTCTCAACCTGTGGGTCACAACCCACAGGAACTGTATTAAAGGGCCATGGCATTAGGAAGTTTGAGAACCACTGGTTTAGGGGATGAGGAAGGGGCAAAGTAGGGGAGGACCTAGAGTCTGCCTGTGTCTGGTCACGGGAGAGCTGAAGGAAGGGTGGAATGCATACCTTCCTTCTCCTTCCTTGGAAGCCAGAGCCAGTGGACAAAAAGGCTGTGTTCCCAACCGCAGAGGCTACAGCACCCCCACACCCAAGGACAAATACCTCAGCCCTTCCCAAAGAGGTGAGTCACTACAGCCGGAGTAAAGGCCAGGCTTTCTCCCTGGCCCATTCCCGCAACTAATGAAGGTTTTGGCAGCGGAATGAGCCGCCAGATAGAATTCAGGGCTGATTTATGGTAGGACTGGCACAGGACACGGGTTATACTGAAATTGGCTACAAGCTTAGTAAGGGAGGAGGGGAGTAGATTTCTGCCTTTGATCTGGTGTATGTGGGGATAGGGGATGCTCCGGGGGAAGTGCTGATAGCAAGAACGGTAGGAGAAAGGACCAAGACACAGACCAAGCTTGGAGAGCCCATGCTTGTCTGTCAGCTATCCCCAGTACTCCTCTGTAAGTGAACCCTAGCTAAGATGCATTTTGAGTCTTAAGGGCTATCTGGTTGGTGGGGAGTCCTAAGGTCATCTGGGTGAGGAGGTGCAAGGAAAGGTTTGGGACAAAAGGCCTTCCTTCCCAGAGACCTTTCCCTGCCCCTCACTAGCTAAGCAGCTTTGGGCCAGTAATATCATACTATGGAAGCCTCACTTCCGTCCACAGGACTGTGTTAAAGATTAAATGAGATAGGGGAGGCCAAAGTGCTTTGAACAGTTATGTGCCAGGCAAATGTAAAGGTTTTTCTTTTGGTTGTCAAGGTCTGGGGAGGGTCCATGAGTATGGGCTAAATATAAAAATGAAAACAAGAAGGAAGAAGAGGAGGAGGAAGAGGAGAGAGAGAGGAGGGGAGGAGGGGGAAATAGGCTGACATTTCACTGGAGTGTATCCAACCAAGCTAAGTGCTTTTCATTTCATCATGCTGGCCCTAAGACGGCTCTGTCCAAATGGTAGCCACTGGCCCCATTGTGGCTGTCAAGCCCTTGAAATGTGGCCAGCCCCAACTGGGACATGTTGAAAATGTAAAATACACACTGGATTTCAAGCTTGTATGAGAAAATGCAAATGATATATGAAATAAATTTTATTTATTTTTTGGAGCCAGAGTCTCACTTTGTCACCCTTTGCAGAGTGCTGAGGTGTCATAGCTCACAGCAGCCTTCAATTGCTGGGTTCAAGTGATCCTCCTGCCTCAGCCTCCCAAGTACCTGGGACAAGAAGTGCATGCCACCATGCTTGGCTAATTTTTTTTTTTTTTTTTTTGGTAAAGATACAGTCTCACTATGCTGCTTAGGCTGGTCTCAAACTCCTGGCCTTGAATAATCTTCATGCCTCAGCCTTATTGCTGGGATTACCGGCATGAGTCACCATGCCTGACCCTCTTTTTTATTTTTTAAAAAATATGGCTCCTGGGCTTGGCACCTGTGGCTCAAGTGGCTAAGATGCCAGCCACATACACCTGAGCTGGCGGGTTCAAATCCAGCCCGGGCCCGCCAAACGACAATGATGGCTGCAACCAAAAAATAGTTGGGCGTTGTGGCGGGCGCCTGTAGTCCCAGCTACTTGGGAAGCGGAGGCAGGAGAATCGCTTGAGCCCAGGAGTTGGAGGTTGCTGTGAGCTGTTATGCCATGGCACTCTATCCAGGGCGACATTGAAGAAAGGAAACAACTGTATTAAATTTGTAATACTCAAGTCATGTTTGACTTCTGCAATTACAAGGGGCACTCAACATGAGGTATATTCATCTTTTGTTATCAATACATACTATTACAATTTTTATACATTTTTTTCTTTCTTAAAATGTGTGTACATTTTCTGGCACCCTCTGTATGTGGCCTGCATTATGTTTTTCTTGGGCAGCGTGATGTGAAGAGGTATGGACTGTTAGTATCCCCGTTTTAGAGTGAAAGCAAAGGAGGCACCGAAATGTTAAGTAACTTGCTCCAAATCACACAGCTACCACTGGTAAGGGTATGTTAAGCCTTAGGACTCAGTGAGAGGTGACTTCTGGTCCTTTCTGATGCTCAGTGACTGAAGATACAAAGTCTGAGACTATAAGAAAGCTCTAGAGGGGAGAAGACCTTCTCCCACCTGTTCCGCAGTCCTGTCCAGAGCTACCTTCCCCAGCCCAAGCATAGAACTGACAACCTCACACGGGGTTTCGGAAACTCCCAGAGCTGTCTTCTCTCTGTTGTGTAACTTTGGCCACATCTCTTATCCTCTCTGAACCTGTTTCCTCACCTGTGAAATGGGATCATAGACCACCTCTGGGGCTGCGTTAAGTGTCAGTGCCTGGCACACAGAATCTGCTCAATATAAAATAATGCCCCTCTGTGCACCCTAGCTGGCCTCAACTCTTTCTCATGTGGTGCCAGACCATCCAGTACCCACAGGGTTCCCCAGGGAGAACTGCTGATCCCGACTTGTCCACACCTGGCTTTTTTACCTGAGATTTTCCCCACCCTCAGAGCACTGGAAGTCCAGGCGTGCTGGCTGGGAGCTCACAAACGTGTGCAGGTGGGACAGCTCCAGGGCCTGCCAAATGTCCTCCTCTGAGTAATGGCCAAAAGGGTCCAGGTTCATACGCAGAGTCCCCGAAAACAGGATGGGGTCCTGGGGGGCAGAACATGTCCTCATGGGGAGTCAGCTCAGGCCCAAAAGGAGCCATGGGCCCAAGGACCGAGGAGAAAGAGAGGGATTAAGGTGGCAGCATTCCCCTTCTGTCCCCAGCCCTCTGGGAGGGAGGCAACAGCCGAGGAGGGAGATAGAGAGTTGCCTGCAGGGGAATGATAAAGCTCAGCTTTGCCAATCACGAAGTCCTCTGTGAAAGCAGGAATCAGAACCACTAATCTGACTCCAAAGTGTCCAGTCGGCAGAAAAATATACTCTGGAGGAGCCAGAATAAGTGAAACGTAATTCAGCTGTACAACAGGAGACTGGGACAGAACATCTCTGGGGATCAGAGCGTGGAGGTGGTCTTGCCCCTTTTGCTGGTTCAGGAGGTCAAAGGGCATGGCCTAATTGAGCAAGGATGTCTGACCCTTCCAGGTCCATGCTTGTGGTGGCTGCTTGGTGGCTTTACTTCCTACTGTCCATGAAGCAGCCCCCACAAGCCTCAAAACCCAGCTTCCAGTCCCCATCCTCAAACTACAGAAGGGGTTGTGGCTGCCCCAGGGTCGTTGGTCAGTGTGGCCAGTCCATGTCAGGCTCGTACCTGGGGGATGATGGTTAGCTGAGAACGCAGGTCATGGAGGCCAATGTCTGCCACGTTGAGGCCATCGATGCGGATTTCACCCTCTGCTGCCTCCAGAATGCGGAACAGGCAGAGGGTCATGGAAGATTTGCCAGCCCCAGTGCGGCCCACGATCCCCACCTGGCCACGTGGGGAAGGGGATATCAGTGGGGAGCTGAGAGGTCACAGGGCATCTCTAGGACACCTCCAGAGGGGGGCCAGAGCACCTGCTCTCTCAAAGACCCATGCTCCCCCCAAGACCACGGCTACATACCCGCCCAGGGAGGAACACGCTCTGACCCCTGCGCCACACGGTACCTTCTCGCCCCCGCGCAATCGAAGGCTCAGGTTTCTCAGCACCAGGTCCAGCCCCGGCCGGTAGCGCACTGAGTAATCCCGGAACTCCACCTCCCCGTGCTGGGGCCAGCCTGCTGGAGGGCGCCTGCCCTCCATCACCCAGGGGGCCTGTGGAAAGGCAGACAGGGTCTCATCAGGATGGTATCTCTTCTCTAGCCTGACACTCTCCATGTTTCAGTCTCTCTCATGTTCCCTCAATCCTCACCCACTGGGATCCTGGGGGAAGGTTCCTGGCACTTCTGGGGCTCAACCTTGTGGTTCAATGACTCTTGTATCTCCCTAATTATTTTGCACTGAGCCACTCTAAAACTTCCCTTCCTACCTGCTCCCAGCTCTACTGGGACCCCATGTTCCCTGAGGTGCCCCCCCCCACCTGCCCTACCTCCTCTCTCCCACTTCTGTTCATTCATGATTACTGAGTGGCTACCCGGTGCCAGGCAGGTAGACAAAGTCCTCGCCTTCCTGAGGTTTACATTCAGCAGATACGCAAATCTTAACATAAGAAGTGATGAGTGCAAGGGGGCAGGAAGTGTTTAGTTTGGCTGATCCACACAGGGTAGTCAGGGAAGGCCTCCTGGAGGAGGTGATAATAAAGACCTGAGGGAGTTAAGGGAACATCCAAATGGATATCTGGGGGAAGGGCATTCCAGGCAGAGGGAACAGCAAATGTAAATGCCTTCAGGTGTGTTCTGGAGCACAGTGACAAAGATGAGAGGTAGGAGGCTGAGGCAGTGGGAAGCCCCATCAAGGAGGGCCTAGCCATTTTAAGGATTATGTTTTTTCACTTTGAGTAAGATGCAAAGCCATTAAAGGGCTGTACACAAAGGAAGACGTGATTTGGTGTGTTTTTAAAGGATCTCTCTGGCTGCTATGAGAACATGGCAGCAGGGTCATGGGAAGACAGGATCACGAGAGAGGGGAGTGTGGAGAGAAGCCTGGAAAAGGCAGGTGTAGGAGAGGCCAGGTTAGGAGGAACTGGCTGGGGCAGGTGCTCAGTGAAGGCAGACTGAGAGGGTGAGGGTCACAGAAGCCAAAAGGACCCCAGAAGAAAGGAGTACAGAATCTAGCCTAGTTGGGATCAGCACCTGTTCTCAGTGACTAGGGCACCAGCCACATACACCAGAGATGGCAGGTTCGAATCCAGCCTGGGCCTACCAAACAACAATGACAAGTACAACCAAAAAATAGCCGGGTGTTGTGGCGGGCGCCTGTAGTCCCAGCTACTTGGGAGGCTGAGGCAAGAGAATTGTTTAAGCCCAAGAGTTTGAGGTTGCTGTGAGCTGTGATGCCACGGCACTCTACCCAGGGTGACAGCTTGAGACTCTGTCTAAAAAAAAAAAAAAGAATCTAGCCTAGTTGGGGAGGGAAGAGATGCCAGAGGAGCTGATGGGCAGAGAGACAAAGGCAGGTCCCAGGACTGGGGGTCCCAATGAGGACAAAGTGCTTTAACTATGGAGGACTAGGAACAAGTGATCAGGAAGGACAACAGGGTGGTCTAAAAGTGGAAGCTTGACACTGAGATCTCAGAGATGGTGCAGCTTCTGGGCATGAGAGGTCTCAGCTATGACCATGGGCAAGGTGAAGAAAAGACTGGATGACCCCAGTAGAGGACAAAAAAAGGGCACCCTGTCCCACCTCTGCTCCTCTGCCCAGGCTCTTTGGTAGGAATGCTCACTTTCCCACTGCCCACCTACCATCTTACCTAGTCTAGCAAACCTTCTCATTCTTCAAATCTAAGCTCGCCTCCCCTTGACCACCCCAGTGGAAGGACTTCCCTTATCTGCCTTCCTGGGGTGCATCACACCAGAGCTCTTATCATCCACTGCAAAGCCCTGAAATATGTCTTACACCTTCCACTAAATCAGAATCTGCTGAGGGAAGACACTTTTGCTCAACTCATAACCTTTTATACCTCTTAGCATGGACCTCTGGTTGATGCCCAATAACGTTTGGATGATAAATAAATGAATGAAGAGTCACCTAAGCAGATAGCCTTAAGTTTCAGGGATGGTGGGCCACCAACATTCTTCCCCAACTATTTCAGATTCCCCCAGCCCTAGGCGCATCACACTACCCACCTCTGTCTCTGTCTTGGAGTACTCCTGGACTCGTTCCACAGCCACGATATTAGACTCCAAATCTAACATGGCTCGGATCATCCAGTTTAGAGCATCTGTCACCTGGCCAAAGGGACAGGGTTATAGATAGGGTAATCTTCCCCTCCCTATGACAATGTCCTTGGAAAAAGTTCAGAGTCCTCAATCACACTCCCCTTAATGATAGTCTGACCTAGGTGGACCTAGGAAAGACCACAAGTGTGCCAGCTGGGGCTCTAATCATGATGGTACCTCAAATAGTGACAATGCAGAATTAACCCACTCAGTGTTTCTCAAACTTTAATATGTATAAGACTTCCTAGAGAATCTTGTTAAAATGCAGCTTCTGATTCAGTAGGTCTGAATGGGACCTAGAACCTGAGATTCTTCATTTCTAACAAGCTCCCAGAAGATGTTGATGCAACTGGCTCAGGGACCATGCTTGCATACCAAGGAGTCTTGATCAAAATGCAGAATCCTGAGCCCCATTCTAGGCCTACTGAATCAGAATGCACATTTTAACAAGATCTCCAGGTGATTCACAGGCACATTAAAGTTCAAGAAAACTGACCTTTCTGGATTGCCCTTTGTTTATCAATGCAATGAGCCACCTGAGGTATTAAAAATAAGATCTGCTTTACAAAAATTCCATTTGCAGTTAGATAACTCTTTGACAATTCAGGCTGGCATCAGGCTGACTTGCTTGACCTCCAGCCAAAGCTCTAGTTTCCAAATCTGTGTGCTTTCTCTGCAGGCCATGAACATGAGCTGTATGCCTGCCACTGGACCTTCCTTGTGTGGGCCTACATCTATGTCCACAGATAAGACAAATTCTGTTTGTTCTTTGGAGAAAAGTTCCAAGATCACTTCTCTAACACCCTAAAGTAGGGAAATTCCTCTGGGCTTTTAAAACATTGTTTTTCCAACCACAAAGACCTGCTCAGCCTGAATCACAATCCCCAGCCGATGGAGTATCTCTCCATGCTTGACTGCAAGTTCCCACTCCTTGAGAGCAGAACCTATGGTTGGTTCCCTTGTTGAGTAAGGGGCACTCAGAAGATGCTTGCAGCACCTGTGTGATCTCTGCATCAGTGGTGACCCTGTCCTGGGGCCCAGGCTCCTCCGTACCTGCAGGGCATAGGACACAGAAAGGCCCACCAGCCCTGGGTTCAAGCTGCTTCTCCCAATCACAGCAAATAGAGCAGCAAAGAGCACAACACAGCTTCCCACAAAATCCACTCGGATGCCCAGCCACCTGTAGGGAGGGCACACAAGGAGGAAATGGGGCCAGGTGCAGGGAAGGGCCAGCACCTTGAACACCACAAAGTCTAGTGGGGACTTCTAGAGGACTACGAGGTAAGGGAGGAGGCTTCTGACCGGTTGGAGGCAATGTAGTGGTAGCAGCTTCTCTGGTTGATGTCCACCTTAGTATCACTGATGACCTCGAAGTCCTGGCTGCGATTGTAGGCCCGGATGACACCCGTGCCAGTCACTGTCTCCGAAAAGTGGGAGTATATGGGCGAACGGCTGACTGATTCTAGACGCTTCAGTTGCCGCGATGTGGCCACATAGAAGCGCTAATGGGAGATACGGAAAGGGGGTTAGGGGTCAAGCCCATGGAAACCCCAGCTCAGTCCTAACTATGTCTGAACCCATCCATTTTCTCCAGGGCCTCTTCCCAACCAACCTTACTCCTCCCCTGAGACCTTGCTGTAGGTAAGGCTTCCCCTACCTCCAAAGATCCAAGACTCCATCCTTTACCCTGTGGGGCCAAGATGGCCAGGACCACACAGGATGTATATCTGAGGCTGCCTGGGCCCAGCACAGAGCACAGCCCAGATCATGCTATCTACACTAGTGGCGGAGCTTCTACTATCATTAATTCATTTCAGAACAGGAGCTCAGTGTCTGCAAAAGCTGTTTGCAGTCAGCTCTATTTGAAGGTTATCAATTCATCCGTGTTAAACACATACAGAAACATGTATGTTTGATAGATACAAAAAGAAGGGAAGGATAATATGTCCCAAACCATTAACAATGTTTTATCGAAAAGTAGCCAACAGGAAGGAGCCCTAGGGCTGTTGGGGTCCCACCCCAGAGGCAGGGTCCACCAAGACTGTAGAACTGGTGCCACCGACTAAAGAAATACAAAGTTAGGAACAACGATAAAGAAAGAGACATGAGCCGCAGAATGGAATTTTCAAAGGTGGGAGCTCAGGGGACCACCACCCATTGGTGGGCTCCAGTGCGTGGCTCCGAGTCTCTGTTCCACTCAGCTTTTATTCAAATCTCTTTGCCCAGGTGGTAAGCTGGGGGAGGGAACAAAGATACCAGTAGTTTCTCTGAGTGAGCATATCCGCTCCTACTGTTATTATTATTAACTTTAAGGATTTGAGCAGTTTTGAGGAATCTGAAACTTGAGCTTTGTTGGGGGGAAGCCTCCTGTTTGGAGTCACACACACAGATTCCTAGGGAGGTGTTAAACTCCACTAGTTCACTATGGAGTAGAACGCCACTGGCATTAATCGCCGCTGAGGAATAGGTGGGAGAGAGGCCTTTTCCTCTCATCACCCCCACAGAGGATTTTCCTCTGCAATGAGGGATGTAAGCCCTCCTGCCCATATGTCAGGGCTCGAGCTGTCTCTTGTCTCTGCCCCAGCCAAATGCAAATCTCCACAGTGGGTATCTGCTTTGTCTGTTTAATGGGCAGGAAACAACCTAGAAGATGTATCTTTCCTAGGTCTTGCCATAATCTCTTTTATGGCCATTATTTTCCTCAGAGTGTTCACAAGACTCAGCAGGGGTATTTGTGTAAGCTGTATTCCCAATAGGCTAGAGTTTCAGGAAAGGCTGGAAACTTGTTCAGATAAGAAATTTAGCAATGGTTGGCTTGGCGCCTATAGCTCAGTGGCTAGGGCACCAGCCATATACACGGGAGCTGGTGGGTTCGAATCCAGCCTGGGCCTGCCAAACAACAATGATGACTATGACCAAAAACTAGCCTGGCATTGTGGCAGGTGCCTGTAGTCCCAGCTACTCGGGAGGCTGAGGCAAGAGAATCGCTTAAGGCCAAGAGTTTGAGGTTGCTGTGAGCTGTGACACCACAGCACTCTACCTAAGGTGACAGCTTGAGACTCTGTCTCAAAGAAAAAAAAAAGGAAATTTAGTAATGGCTAGCTTAAAGGTAAACTAGCTGAATTTTCTTTGTTCTGACTCCTTCAGCTTACTTTTTAATTTTCCCTTTTTCTGGGAGTGTCCTCCCCTGCCAGGAATGGGGTCTTCTGTCCCCATTCTGCCTGCATAGGGCCAGTCACAATTTATGAGTATTTCAGTTTATCCTCACACCAACCCTATGAGGTAGGTTCTGAGTCTGTTTTACAGGTGAGGAAAATGAGTTACAAAGAGGTACAGTTACTGACTGCCATTTCTATAATAACAAAACCCAGCTGGGGGCCCATTGCTTTTCTATGTCCAATGTATCTTGTTCTGTAAACCTTTCACTTGCTCAATTAATGTTGTTTCATTCATTGAAAAAAAAACCTAGCTGCAATGTTGGAGGCCTAAAGCATCCCAGTCCCACCTGCCCCTCCCATGAGGATGCCCCACCCACCAGCCCACGTCCTGCCCACGTTAGAGCCATGCCAGCTACTCACCCACCTGCACAAAGACATAGAGTGCAGCTAGGGGCAGGGTGATCAGAGCAAAGAGAGGTGTGCTGGCTATGACGACCACGAAAGTAGAGATGGTGTTGAAGAAGGAACCTAGCACCATGAGGATGGTGGGGGCCAGAGTCTCATCGATGACGTAAATGTCCTTGGAAAAGCGGTTGAGGATACGGCCAGAGGGCGTGGTGTCGAAGAAGGACTGTGGTGAATGCATCTTGTTGTGCAGAAGTGCCTGGTGCAGCAAACGCGCAGCCTGCACGGCGCCCACTGCCATTATCATGGCTGACAGCATCACCAGGAGACCTGTTGGAGAAGGTAGGGAGTGGCTGGCTTACCCTGGCTGAGGCACAGGCATGGAGGGGCAGATTCACGGACATGGATTAGGGATGCTCCAAGTCATGGCTTGAGGGGCCTGGCAGCCCAGAGGAGAGGAAGGGATGTTGGAGTCCCTTTTGGGCACCCTCACGGTTTCACCTTGCACAATTCCCAAGGAGGCATAGACACCCAGCCTCAGGGAGGTGCTGTTCTGTCTGCTGTCCACAGTGGCATCATTGGCCCAGGCGCTGAGCCACACATTGGCCCCAATGGCAGCTGCACTTTGACCCACATATAAGAGACAGATGGCTAGAGAGGTACAGCGCCCCACAGCCTTGGCATAATCCCAGTACACATTCAGCTTCACCTGTAGGGAATGGAAGTCAGGGACAGAGGACTCTGTAAGGCCTGGGGCTGCTGGCGGCCTGTCCCTTCTCTCCAGTCCCCCTGCTCCATTCTACTCACAGTGCCAACCTCTGCTTTCTCCTCCTGGATCAACACTCCATTTGCCTTCGCCTCTGTCTCCTGCACCTTCTCTGATGAAACGAAGCGTCTTCGGGACACAGGCTGAGCCTCAGCCTCTCCTTCTGAGGACATGGCACTCAGCTGTCTATGGAAGCAACTGATCAGGCCCAGGACGAAGGCCTCCAACCCTTGCCACCCCAGGACAGAGGCCCAGGAAGTGAGTGTCAGGGACAATGCCTGCCTGCAGCCCACCTGGCAGGGCTTGGGGAGACCTGCTGCAGCCTCCCTGGGACAGGGGAGGGCTGGGAGCTCTTAGGAGCTGACCTCAGAAACTGCTTCTGGACTTCATATGTGACGGGCTCATTGTCCATCAGGCCTGTGTGGTTGCTGAGCGTTTCTTCGATCAGCAGCATGTCCTCATTCTCTGCTTTTTCCAAGGCTGCAGCTGGGTGGGAGGAAGTGGATAGCGTTTGGATAGCGCTCCCTGAAAACCCCCAACCCCCGCTCCATTAAAAGGTCTTGAACAGACAAGCATGAGAAAAGATGGGGGATCAAAAGGGCAACAAGAAAGACTTAGGTTAGACAACAAGAAGAACTTGCTATCAGGCCCATGGAAGAGATAAAAATATAAGGGTTAGAACTTGGGCTCTGGAGTCAGACTGGCTGAGCTTGAATCCCTTGCTGCATGACCTCAGGCTGGCATGTAAAAAGGGGATATGGGCATCTATCTCATCACAGCATTGTGAGGATTAAAGGGAAATGTTGTCATGAGTTGAGCAAAGAAGGTTAATACTCAAGGTATGATTGCCAAATATGTGACAGCAGACAAGAAAGCCCAGAAGAGGGCTGCCAGCCGACCTAGACTTTGACACTCAGAGAGGTCAAGGGCAGGTGGATTGCTTGAACTCATGAATTGGAGACCAGTCTGAGCAAGAGTGAGATGCCATCTCTAAAAATAGCTGGGCGTCATGGCAGATGCCTGTACTCCCAGCTACTTGGGAGGTTGAGGCAAGAAGATCACTTGAGCCCAACAGTTTGAGGTTGCTGTGTGGGTTGACGCCCTGGCACTCTACTGAGGGCAACAAAGTGAGACTGTCTTAAAAAAAAAAAAATTCAGAGTTTGCGTTTGGAAGGCTGGGACCAGGCAACAAGGGGAAGGGGATGTCCTGTGAGCCTGGAGAAATCAATAGGCTCCATGAGGACAGGGACCTTTTTTTTTTTTTTGAGACAGTCTCACTATGTCACACTCAGTAGAGTGCTGTGGCTTCATAGCTCACAGCAACCTCAAACTCTTGGGCTTAAGCAATTCTCTTGCCTCAGCCTCCCAAGTAGTTGGGACTACAGGCACCCAACACAAGGCCCAGCTATTTTTGTTGTTGTTGTTGTTGTTGTTGCAGTTGTCATTGTTGTTTAGCTGGTCTTGGGCTGGGTTTGAACCCACCAGCCTTGGTGTATGTGGCCGGTGCTGTACCCAAGCCAGGGACTTTTTTGTTTGCTCACTTCTCTGTGTCAGTGCCTGGAATCTTGACATAGTAATTGCCCAGTAAATCTTGGTTGATAAATGACTTTGCCAAGCACTTGCACAGTTGACAAACAATTTGTCCAAAAAACATCCTTGCCACACAAGCTAGGCCTGGGCTTTGATACCCTTTGGACAGATGGGAAAACTGAGGCTCCAAGACCTGAGCTGCTGATTCAAGGTCCCACGATTAGGGAAGAGGAAGAGGTGGAACTTGACTGTGTCCGCCTTACTTTCCCTCTGGTGACTCACACAGATGGCCCAGGTTTCCCAGAACCTCTCTGCTGCAACATTGGGCCAGTGCAGAGACACCCGAGAGACTTCCCAGACAGGGAAGAAGCTGTGAAGGTGTGGGGACCAGAGGGCCAGGCCTGGCAGTACCGGTCCTGTTGTCCTGGAGGTGCTCCTGGCCCTCATCAGTTGCATAGTTGCGGAGGAAGTTAGCAAAGCAGCCGTCATGCTGCAGCAGAGCTGTGTAGGGGCCCATCTCAGACACTTGTCCGTCAGCGAGCACTATGATGAAGTCTGTCTGGGGCAGGAAACTGATGCCATGTGTCACCAGCACCCGAGTCTGGGGAAAAGGCAGCAAGCTCTCACCCTGCTGTCTTCAGCACAGGCACGGAGCCCCAGAGTAAGTATAAGGTGCCCATGTGCCGGGAGTATGGACAGGCATCCCCACTGGTGTCCCCTGCTACCCAACCCACATGCCTGCTTCTTAGGCCTCCACACATCCAGATCTCACCCAGACCCTTCAGCTTCTTGCCACTTTTCTCCAAGGGCCTTAGATCTCACCTTAGCCCCTTTAGCCTCCGGCAGGCCTCACCTTGCCTGCCAGCATGCCTTCTGGACCGATGACTTGGTCAAAGATATGCTTGGCCACATGGGAGTCCACCGCTGACAGGGGATCATCCAGCAAAAAAATGTCAGCATCACTGTAAACAGCTCGAGCCAGACTGACTCTCTGCCGCTGGCCCCCAGACAGGTTAATGCCCTGGAAGGAGGAAGAGGGTGGTGGGAGTTGGGGGCTGGGTAGAAGAAAGTCAGACAAGCCAAGGGGGATAAAGACCTGTCCACTGTCATTTGGCAAGACAGACCTCTGAATCCACAATTCACAGGCAGTGAAAGGGGAACAAGAGGGCGGCGCCTGTGGCTCAGCGAGTAGGGTGCCAGGCCCATATACTGAAGGTGGCAGGTTCAAACCCAGCCTCCGCCAAACTGCAAAACAGAGAAACAGCCGGGCCTTGTGTTGGGCACCTGTAGTCCCAGCTACCCGGGAGGCTGAGGCAGGAGAATCGCCTAAGCCCAGGAGCTGGAGGTTGCTGTGAGCTGTGTGACGCCACGGCACTCTACCAAGAGCGATAAAGTGAGACTCTGTCTCTACAAAAAAAAAAAAAAAAAGAAAGGGGAACAAGAAGGACTTAGGTCAGACAATAAGAAAAATTTCCGGCTCAGCGCCTGTAGCTCAGTGGAGAGAGTGCTGGCCACATACACCAGGGCTGGCGGATTCGAACCTGGCTGCGTCTGCTAAACAATAATGACAACTACAACAGCAAAAAAAGCTGGGTGTTGTGGTAGGCACCGGTAGTTCCAGCTACTTGGGAGGCTGAGGCAAGAGAATCGCTTAAGCCCAAGAGTTTGAGGTTGCTGTGAGCTGTGACATCATGGCAATTTACCAAGGGCGACATAGTGAGACTCTGCCTCAAAAAAAAAGAAAAAAAAAGGAAGAAAAATTTCCCTTCAGAGACTGTGGAGGAGGCTGTCCTTGCAAAGCTGTAAAGGCCACAAAGGAAGGGCTGTCAGAGTCCTCCTGGGCCAGGTGAGGCCACCCTCCTCCCTTGGGTTTCCTACCCAACCCCAGTGCCGGATGAATGGATAAACAAAATGTGGTGTGTACATACAGTGGAATAGCCTTTAGCTTTAAAAAGCAAGGAAATTCTCACACATGCTTCAACATGGATAAACTTTGAGGACATCATGCTGAGTGAAATAAGTCACAGATGCTGTATGATGCCACTCACATGTTGAAATTGAATCCGCCATGTGACAGTAAATTGGAGGTGGGACCTTTAAGAGTTGAGCTTTCATGAATACTTAATCCATTTATGGACTAATGAGTTCATGAATTAATAGGTCATCATGGGAATGGGAGTGGTGGCTTTATAAGAAAGAAAGGAAGGCTGGGCGTGGTGGTTCACACCAGTAATTCTAGCACTCTGGGAGGCCGAGGCGGGTGGATTACCTGAGTTCATGAGTTTGAGACCAGCCTGAGCCAGAGCGAGACCCGTCTCTAAAAATAGCCGGGCATTGTGGCAGGTGCCTATAGTCCCAGCTACTTGAGAGGCCGAGGCAAGAGAATCGCTTAAGCCCAAGAGTTTGAGGTTGCTGTGAGCTGTGATACCACAGCACTCTACTGAGGGCAACATAGTGAGACTCTGTCTCAATAAAAAAAAAAGGGCTCTCAGGTCCCTAAACAAGTCTAAGTCACTATATTTTCTCTCCTTTTTGCTTATGATTCAGAGACCATGGAGAAACACACCACAGATTACAAAACTACATTTGTTGATTAGTTGATTAGCTGCCTTATATGTGAGGGAGGAGGAGTTTATTTTATTATTATTTTTTTTTTTAGTTTATTTTCTTTCTTGTGAGGGAGGAGTTTAGCATTGCCTTCCAACTGTAGAGGCTTCCCTGAGATATTTAAGGGAAAAGGTATCTTGCATGCTGAACACTTTTGCCTTCCTCACTCCGGTGCATGTTAACACAAGGGCTATTTAACAATCTAAAATTTCCCCTTATTAAAAATGCAATGAAAAATCGTTCCTTGATTTGTTAACAGCAGAAAGTTCAAATCTGATAAGTTGTCCCAGAAACTAGGTAAGCAGGAGGCAGGAGCTAGGAAAACCTTTGACTGCCCTTGGAAAGGGGACCAGATCCTTTTTTCTCTGTCTCTCCCAACTATTAAAGAGTATATCATAAAATAGCACTGGGATTTCATTTTCATTTCATATATTTAAGAGACAGGGTCTCGCTATGTTGCCCAGGCTGGGGTGCAGTGGCTATTCATGGGTGCAATCATGCTGTACCACAACCTTGACTCCTTGGGCTCCAGCAATTCTCCCACCTCAGTAGCTGGGACTACAGGCCTGTGCCACCATACCCGGCTCAACATCAGAAATTTATGTTATGAAGAAGCATAAAAGGTCAGACGGAAAAGTGACTGAGCTCTTGTTAGCTTTCTGAGCTTCCCAAGGGGCTCTACTGACTTTGGGCCTGCCCCTCTCCTCACACTGAGCTTTAACGCACTGTGAGGCTGGGTCTCCCTAGGGCTTGCAAGAGTACATCCAGACTTTCTGACCCCTTCATAGTCTGACCACGGCCCACCCCTGAAGCCTTCTCTGGCTCCCATATTCATAGTTCCATAAACTCATGCTATTCCCTAAACCTGGAGAACCTGAATGGCTAGAGGCCCAAGCAGCAAAGTGAGACTCTGTCTCAGAAAAAAAAAAGGGAAGAATGGGAGGGGAGAGGTCAGATTGAGGGAGGGTGAATGGTGGGATCACACCTATGGTGCATAATGCAAGGGTACATGTCGAATCTATTAAGCAGAGAGTATGAATGTCTTAACACGATAATTAAGTAAATGAGATGAGGTATATATTAACCAGTGTGATGTAAGTGTTCCTAATTCTATACAAATTCAGCACATTGTATCCCATAAATGCATTAATGCATACATGATCTATGTGTTTATGATTTAATTAAAAAAAGAGAGAGAGAGAGAGAGAAAACAAACAAAGAAAAGAGACCTGAACAGGTACGCTTAGCCCCCTCACCATGCAATGTCCTGGACAACCTCAGGACTCTGCCGAGACCCCACCAGCTAGAAGATCCTCCACCAATGCGCCCCCTCAACCTTGGACTTCCCAGCCTCCAGAACTGTAAGATATAAATTCATTTTCTTTTCTCTCTCTTTCTTCCTTCCATTTTTTTTTTGAGACATAGTCTCATTCTGTCACCCTAGGCTAGAGTGCTGTGGCATCAGAGCTCACAGCAACCTCAAACTTCTAGGTTCAAGTGATCCTCTTGCCTCAGCTTCCCAAATAGCTGGGACTATAGATGCCCCCCACAATGCCCAGCTAGTTTTTCTATTTTTAGTAGAGATGAGGTCTCACTCTTGCTCAGGCTGGTCTCAAACCCCTGAGCTCAGACAATCCATCTGCCTCGGCCTCCCAGAGGGCTAGGATTATAGGTGTGAGCCACCATGCGTGGCTTATAAATTCCTTTTCTTTATAAGAGAAAATGGCTACTAGTGTAGTCAGGTTCCTAAAAACAGGAAATAGTGTGGTGGTTGCCAAAGGCTGGGGGAATAGGGAGTTCTTGTTTAACACTGTGGTCCTCAATTCCTGGGCTGCAGACTTTACCAGTCCAGTCTGTGGCCGGTTAAGATCTTTCATCTTGCAAAAGTGAAACTCTGTATTTGTTAAACCTGAGGTCCTCAACCTTTTTGGCATCAGGGAGCAGTTTCATGAAAGACAATTTTTCCACGATGGGGCTGATGGGATAGGAGGCAGAGTTCAGGCAGCAATGCCAGTGATAAGGAGTGGCTGTAAATACAGATAAAGCTTCGCTTGCTCGGACGTGCTTCTTAAGGGCCTGCCTCACCCTATGCCCTCCCTCCACTTCCTAACCTTTGCTTATGCCCGTCCACGGCCACCCACTGTTCCTGGGCTCACACCCTCCAGTGGCTCTGGGCAAAAGCCACAATCCTTAGAGTGGCCTTTGGGACTCTCAATGACCTGGCTGCTTGGACTCATTTCCTCCTCCTGGCCTCTGGTTCACTTAGCTTCAGCCATGGTGGCCTCCTTACTGGTCCTCCAACTCCTAGTCACACTCCTGGCTCTGATACTTTGCACTTCTTGCTCTCTCTGCCTCCAATGGCTTGGCCCCAGACAGCTTTCCATGGCCTCATACAAGGCTCTCTAGTCCCAGTTAGGGTTTACTCGCCTCATACAAGGCTCTCTAGTCCCCGTTAGGGTTCACTCTAGCTGTGTTTGTTTTGTTTTGTTTTGTTTGCGAGAGTGTCTCACTCTGTCACCTGGCCTGGAATGCAGTGGTATAAACTCAGCCTTAAATTCCTGGCCTCAAGCAGTCCTCTAGCCTTAGCCTCCCAAATTGCTAGGATTACAGGCGTGAGACACCACACCCAGCCCTGCTCTGATTCTCAGTGACTCTTTCCCAAGCCTCCTAACAATTTTGTCCTGCCTGTATTCTTTTATTCCTTCCTTGCCTTGTTCCTCCCCACCCCCCGAGCATTTATCTACTATATATTTTACTTATTTACCTTGCTTATTGTCGCTCTCTCCCACTAGATTGTAACCTATAGGCCGGGTATGGTGGCTCACACCTGTAATTCTAGCACGCTGGGAGGCCAAGATGGATGGATTGCCTGAGCTCACAGGTTCGAGATCAGCAAAACCTCATCTCTAAAAATAGCTGGGTGCTGTGGCAAGCACCTATAGTCCCAGCTATTTGGGAAGCTGAGGCAAAAGAATCACTTGAGCCCAAGAATCCAAGAGTTTGAGGTTGCTGTGTGCTGTGACACCAAGGCACTCTACTGAGGACAACAAAACGAGACTCTGTCTCCAAAAATAAAAAAAAAAAGAAAACATGTAACCTATACAGAGGCAGAGATTTTTTACCCTGGCATATTCACTGCTGTGTATATTGCCTAGCATATACCATACAGTAGTCACTTAATAAAAATCAGATGAATGAGTGAATAGATTATAATGAACTCCTCTTCCTCAGTTAAGGTTCAGCTCAAAAATGATGCTCTTCCTTGTGCAAAATCCCTCCAGTGCCCTCCTTGTATCTTGCAGAAGCCTTCTGCCTGGCCTCAGGGCAGTCTGTGGCCCTTATCTGTTCACAAGTTCAGCAGGTGATAGATCAGTTTCCCCAGTGCCTGGCACAGAGCTGGACATAATGTTATGTAAAAGCGTGAAGGAATGATTGAATGAATGAATGAACATATGGCCGTGGCTGGGTTAAGGAGGGCAGCGGTATGTGCTGGCTTCTCAGGGATGGGAGGGAGCCCTGTACCTTCTCTCCAATCTCTGTCTGGTCTCCAGCAGGCAGCATCTCCAGGTCAGCCAGCAAAGCACAGGCATCCAGAGTCTGTTGGTAGCGCTTGGGGTCCAGGGCTTGGCCAAACAGCACATTTTCCTGAAGAGTGCAGTTCTGGATCCACGCCTGCTGGGGCACGTAGGCCACGGAGCCCTGGCCACAGGAGGAGTTTACCTCGAGGCATGCTCGAGGCATGGCTGAGCCCCATGTCCTGCCCCTACCATTCTCACCTTCACATGCACCTTGCCTTCCAGCTTCTCCATCTCTCCCAGCAGGGCAGACACCAGGGAGGACTTCCCACAGCCCACAGGCCCCACCACGGCCACCAGTGCCCCTTTTGGGACCTGGATGTCTAATCTGGGGGCAAGGAACCCCAAGAGTCCGGTCAGAGGTAGGGATCAGTGTTTTTGTTCCTAGCCTTCCACTTGGAGACCCAAGCCCTCCTCCCTTCCAGATACTGCCCTGGAAAGCTGAGGCTCTTCCTGTATTCTGGTCAAGGACCCTAGGGGTGGCTTGGCGCCTGTAGCTCAGTGGTTAGGGTGCCAGCCACATACACTGGGGCTGGTGGGTTCAAACCCAGCCCCGGCCTGCTAAACAACAATGACAGCTGCAACAAAAAAATAGCCGGGCATTGTGGCAGGCACCTGTAGTCCCAGCTACTCAGGAGGCTGAGGCAAGAGAATCATTTAAGTCCAAGAGTTTGAGGTTGCTGTGAGCTGTGACACCACGGCACTCTGCCAAGGGTAACAAAGTGGGGGCCAGGTGCTACTATTGATCTGATCTTTTACCCACTGTAGAAGGCAGAGAAAGGATAAGAGAAGCTGGTACCTGAGCAAGGTTGGGGGCAGGTCCTGGGCCCAGGTAAATGTGCCACTGTGTATGGTGATGGCATAGCCTGGGAGGACCAAAGCGAACAGGGTCAGGGAGGGACAGGGAGAAGAGAATAGGGGAGGAAAGCCCAGGCCAGGGGAGGGGACCATTGGAGGGAGGATGGAGGGAGGGAGTGTTCAAGGGAGGGAGAGAGAGGGTGAGGAAGGGAGAGGGAGGAAGAGCCCTGGTTAGGGCAGAGCAGAGAACTCAGAGAAGGAGAGGAGGGTCACAGAATTAAAGTAGATGTGAAGAGGAGGTAGGAGGGCTGTGACAGGTCAATGAGAATTTGGAACACAGGATTTGTCGGAACCAGGACTGGGGTGAGCAGCCCAGGAGAAGGGTCCCTGCACCTGGGGAGATGGTCTTTCTTTCCACACACTGGAGGTCAAGTTCATCTTGGATCAGGAAATTCTGTATTCGTTTCAGAGACACGCTACTCTGCAGGAGAGTATGAGTCAGCCCTGGAGACTGTGTCTTTCCCCGCCCTCCCCCCCATCCCTGTCCTGTTCCAAACTTCCTAGGCTAGGCAGGGCCCCCAAGGAGTCCAGACAATGACACCAATGCCCCTCCCATGACTGGGTCTTTCATGGATCCCACTGCCCAAAGGTAAGGTCCAGGTTGGTAAGAAGAGGCTGTCCCCAGAGACCCCACCTGACCTCCTATGCCTCCAAATGACCCTTGATCCCAATGACTTTAATGTTGAATAATTCTTTAGAATGAAAATGGCCCTCCCCTGATTTCAGTAACTTTCCCTGATTATCCCTTGACCCTAAGTGACCTTTCCCTGACCCACAACCTGCCCTAACTCCAATGGGACCCCCCCAGCTGTTCCCACAGTTACCTGAGCCATATTGCTGATTAACTGGGGCAGCATTTGGAGAGGAAACTTTAAGATATTGAACAAGGACACTGACACAAAGGCCTTCTCAGCATCCAGCACATTGTTCTGATCCACACTCACATACACCGCAAGGGTGATCAGGATCACCTGGGCATCACAGAGGAGGTGGATGTAGTGATGGAGTCTGCTGGGCCCCAGCCATACCTGGGCACCCAGAGGCCCAGGCTGGCCCAGAGATAGGCAGGGGCCCAGCCCCAACAGAGAGCCTCACCAGGAATGGGGTGCAGATCATGGTGAAAATGGATATAGCGTGGAGGTAGGCAGCTTTGCGCAGCAGCTGGAGCTCGCCCCACCTGATGCCCTCCACCTTCTCTAAGAAGCTGGGCTCCCAGGCAAACAGCTTCAGCACCTTGATGCCACCTAGGATCTCGTTCATCAGCTTGATGCGGGAGTCCTTGAGCTTCATTTGCTGTACCTGTGTGGCAGAAAGAGCGACAGTGTCACACCTGCTGCCGTCCCCAGCCTCCCACTCTGTTCTGGAATGCTCAGCCCCTGCCTCCCTCGTGTCCTCTGCCTGACCAAATCCAGCTCCACCCTCAGTATCCCTCCCCCTTCCCTGGGTATCTAAAGCACATAGCACTTTCCTCTCTTTCCCATAACCATCTTTTTATATAGGTTCCCCCAGAATGTTAGCTTCCTAAGGATGTGAAGTTTATTTCTCTTTGTTCTCCCAGATACAAACCCAAGGCTAGGCACACCAGATGAATTTATTCATTGACCCCTATTCACAGAGTGCCTGTATGTGCCAGGCCATATGCTAGCATGGAGGATGTCATGATATGCAATTCAGACATGGCCCCCACCATTACACAGCAGACAGTCTGATGGAGGAGGTGGTTAATAAGTAAACAATTACCCGGATTAATGCTCGATTAGCAGTCATTAGTGTGCTCTGAAGGAAAATAACAGGATGTGGTGAGAGAGCAATGGGGTGGGGGCAGGGAAACGAACTAAACTGGGTAATCAGGGTGGGCCTCTGGAGGAAGTGACGTTTATGCTGAGAGGTAAAGGAAGGAAAGGAAGTAGGCAGGTAAGGAGGGGTGAAGGGAATTCCAGGAAGAGGGAACAGCACCTGTGGTGGCCCAGAGGCATGCTTTGAAGAAAAGAAAGGCCAGGCTGACTGAAACTTGGCCAGGCTCAGGGTGGAAGTTTGAGTAAGGGCTTGTAAAGGTAATCAGGGACCTGGTCAGTGGTCTCAGGGAGTTCTATGGGCAGTGGGTAGCTACTGAAAAATTCAACAAATGTTTGCAAGTAACAGACTGAATGACTGGCTATTTAGGCTTAGAGGGGAAAGATTTCATTAGCCCAGAAGACTCAGGTTCAAGGCCCAGCTCGATCTGATTCTGGACTGCCATAATTTCTCTAGGCCTGGGTTCTCCAGCTGAAAAAATGAGAATGTTACTAAAGCTCTCTCAGTTGTGAAGGAAGAGTGAGCTATGGTTTGTGCAAGTGGCTAGTAGCCATCCATACTCAGTAAACAAGGCAGAGAAGACCCCCCCCCAACACACACACACACACACACACACACACACACACTGCTAGGCAGCTGACCAGGTGTTCTGGCAGGAACAGCACACCTCTATAGCACCTACCTGGAAAGCACGCATCTTCATGGCCACAGTTCCATTGAGTGGAATCAGCAAGACCAGAACAGCAACTCCAGCCAGGGAGGAGGGACCCAGGTTCTGAGGAGGCACAGATAGACAGATAAGACAGATGAGCAGATAGCCAAAGTCTACAGACAGAACCTGACAGACAGAGGCCTGTTGGCCTGAAATTTACAAATGGGCAGGAAGCAAGGGTGGTGGTGGGCTAAACAGAGAAAGCCAGAATGACCATATGTTTGCAGAAGTAGCCAGCCATCAGATAATGACAATAGACAGGGACAAACAGTCGACACAGAAGGGTGTCCAGACACACAGGATAGCACACGTCGGCAATGACAACCAGAGTCACACCTGACCCACCTCCAAGGCCCTCTTTCCATCTGCAGGAAGGGTAATAACAGCACGGGCTGGAAATATTCAGTTGCAGCCACCATCATCCTTGAAGTTCTGTTCCTTTGCCCCTACCCCCAGTGCTGAAGGAAGCTCTTGTATCTATTCCATATTCTCTCTGCCTACCTAGAATAACCCTCTTTTTTCTCCCTTTTCTTTTTTGTTGTTTTTTCCTTTCCTTTCCCTCCCACTCTCTCTCTTTCCCTTCCTTCTTTCTTTCTTTCTTTTTTTTTTTTTTTTGAGACAGAGCCTCAATCTGTCACCCTGGATAGAGTGCTGTGGCATCACAGCTCACAGCAACCTCCAATTCCTGGGCCCAAGCGAGTCTCTTGCCTCTGCCTCCCAAGTAGCTAGGACTACAGGCACCCGCCACAACATCCGGCCATTTTTTGGTTGCAGCCGTCATTGTTGTTTGGCAGTCTGGGCTGGATTCGAACCCGCCAGCTCAGGTGTACGTGGCTGGCACCTTAGCCCGTTGAGCCACAGGTGCCGAGCCCCTTCCTTCTTTCTTTTTAGAGATGAGGTCTCACTGTGTTGCCCGGGCTCGAGTGTAGTGGCACTCATACCTCTTTATAGGTATGATTATACACTACAACTTTGAACTCCTGGGCTCAAATGACCCTCCCACCTCAGCTTCCTGAATAGTTGGGA
>CAUYRH010130416.1:0-29174 GCA_963574655.1 Perodicticus potto | reverse complement strand
AGCCCAGGAATTGGAGGTTGCTGTGAGCTGTGATGCCACAGTACTCTATCCAGGGTGACAGCTTGAGGCTCTGTCTAAAAAAAACAAAAAAAGAATGAAAATACAAAATATTAGCAAGGACGTGGAGCACCTGGATCCCTCACGCATTATTGGTGGGAGTGTAAAATGGTACAGCCACTATGAAAAACCCTCTGAAGAGCTAAAAACCCTTTAGCTCTTTACAAAGTTAAATACACATATAAAATATAACCCAGCAATTCCAAGAACTGTGTACAACCCTGCCTGACTTTGTAGACTTGATGTCCACAAAGAGGCTTGTACAGGAATGAGCGTAGCAGTCTCCTTCATCATAGCCTCAGACCAGACACAACTCATGTGGCCATCAGCAAGAGAATAAACAAACACGTTGTTAAATCACATAACAGAATACTAGACAGCAACGAAAAGTAATGAGGTAGGGCCAGAGCACAGCCTGGGTGAATCTCATGAGTATCATGCTGAGTTAAAGAAGCTCAACCACCAAAAAATATACATATGGTCCAATTTTATGTATACAAAGGTCAAAAGGGATTTAAAAAAACTGATCAGGGTGGTCCCTATGGCTCATTGAGTAGGGTACTGGCCCCATATACCGAAGGTGGTGGGTTCAAACACGGCCTCAGCCGAACTGTAAAACAGAAAAATAGCCAGGCGTGTGGTGGGTGCCTGTAGTCCCAGCTACTTGGGAGGCTGAGGCAAGAGAATCGCCTAAGCCCAGGAGCTGGAGCTTGCTGTGAGCTGTGTGATACCACAGCATTCTACCGAGAGCAATAAAGTGAGACTCTGTCTCTACAAAAAAAAAAAAAAAAAAAAAAAAAACCGATCGAAAGAGATGGAAGTCAGAATATTGGCTTCCAGGAGAAAGAGGATTAATGAAAGGGGAAGAGAGAACTTTCTGCATTGATGAGAAACATCCTATGTCTTGCTTATGCAACCTTAGCAACACTCATCAGTCTGTACTGTTAACATCTATGAATTTCATTGTATATGAAATTTATCTCCATAGAAGTAAATTGGGGTGAGGTACAGTGGCTCATGCCTGTAATCCTAGAACTTTGGGAGGTGGAGGCAAGATCATTTGAGGCCAGGAGTTTGAGAAAATCCTGGGCAACATAGTGAGTCCCTGTCTCTACAAAGAAAAAAAATTAACTAGGAGTGGTGGTGCCTGTAGTTCCAGCTACCTGGGAGGCCGAGGCTGGAGGATCGCCTGAGCCCAGGAGTTTGAGGCTGCAGTGAGCTACGAAGACACCACTGCATTCTAGCCTGGGACAGAGCATGCCCTGTCTCAAAAAAAAAAAAAAAAAAAAGGGGCTTTGAGAATAAGTAGAGGTTTTCAGGTTCAGAAGATGAGATGAGGCAGAAGAACAAAAATAGACTGATTTTTTTTCTAGTCATGTTGAGAACTTCTGTGATTTGTAGGATTAAAAAGAAGAGGGAAAAAGAGGGCAAAGAAGTAGGCCAGGACTGGTTCCTGAAGAACCTCTTATACCAGGCTAAGTAGCTTACACTTCCTTAGTGGTCAGCAGAAGAGTAAAGTCATCAGACTAGCTGGAAGCCAGTGGAGCAGGGCGAACAGCCTGCAGCAGGAGCTGGCGAGCTCTTTATTTTCTTTCTTTCTTTTTTTCTTAGAGAGTCTCACTCTGTTGATCTGGGTAGAGTGCTATGGTGTCACAGCTCACAGCAATCTCAAACTCTCGGGCTCAAAAGATCTTCATGTTTTAGCCTCCCGTGTGGCTGGGACTACAGGCACCTGCCACAATGCCCGGCTATTTTTAGAGAGAGCGTCTCTCTCTTGCTCAGGCTGGTCTGGAACTCCTGAGCTCAGGCCCTCTGCCTGCCTCAGCCTCCCAGAGTGCTGGGATTCCAGGTGTGAGCCTTTGCGCCCTGCCAGGCTTTTCCTATGAAGATGCACGTTGTTGTAGCTTAGGCTTTGTGGGTCACGGGATCTCTCTGCGGTCTACTCAGCTTGCTATGGCACTTTGAAGCCACCATCGAGAACACACAAAGGAATGAGAGAGTGGCTATGTGCCACTAAAAAGTGATTTACGGACACAGACATCTTGATTTCATGGACTTTTTGTATGCCATAAAATATTACTCTTCTTTTGACTTTTTTCCACCCATTGAAAAAATGTAAGAACTGTTCTTGGCTTGTGGATCATACAATTGCTGGCACATGGGCAGATCAGGCCTGTGGACCTTCGCTCATCACCCCTGGGCCTGCTGTGTGGAAGCACCAGAACAAAGGGCGCCCCGGTCTCTGGATAATCAGGATACCGGCCCGATGGTGCAGAGTGTGGATGCTGGAAAGAGATGGTGGATGGAGATATTTCCTTGGGGGAGCTGCTTCTGGAGACAGGAGAATTCTAATTTGGGAGATGGCTGGGTAATACAAAGAGAAGGTTAGTCAAAAACAAAACAAAAAATCAGGGAAGAGAAGAATAAGCTCAGATTTGGGTGTGCTCAGCTTGCCTCATCTGCAGGCTATTCACGTGGAGGGGCCAGAAGGAGCCGGCCAGGAGGGGCAGGGAGAAGGAGCAGGGCTGGGGTGAGGACTTGAGGGTGAGAAGCATGTGGCATGCAGGGGAAGCCAGAAATCGCAATATGTTTCTTTTTTAAAAAAATTATTTTTATTAAATCGTAATTGTGTACATTAGTGCAATCATGGGAACAATATGTTTCAACAGTGGGTTTAATGAAGCCTGAAACATATTGTGTACTTTCTAACAAGGGACAGTTAGGGAGTTATGACACACTGTTACAGAACACATGGACAATCACTCACGACCCAGCTTTATTCTTTTGTTTATAGACTCTCTTAAAAAAGTAAGATGGCAAATCCATATCAAAATGAGACAGATTGAGCATTACAAATATGAAGCAAAGATGGCATTGTTTTCATCACCACTTTCATTATCGTCTACATCATCATCATCCTGGAGAACTTACGCGTCAGAGGCTAGTCTCAGTCTGCCACGTGTTATGATAGTTACTCTCCCCACCACCCCAGGGGGTGAAGACCACCAGGATCTCTGTTTCAGAAACGTTGGTACTGAGGCCCGTGAGTGAAGGAGCTGCCATAGAGCAGGTAGCGGCGCGGCAGAGGGCACAGACGCAGCACCGGCCCACGCCAGCGCTCATCCAAGAGCCAGGGCCTCCTACGTACGATGCTGATCAAAGCAACAATTGACCAACAACGCAAAAGTGTCATGGGTCTTTATGTGAATAGTCACAAATTTGGAAAATAAAAAGCAAAAAATGGTTAGGGGTCTGAAGAAAATGGGCAGAGTTCTAATTATTGTGAGAAACTGACATATCTCTTAATAGGCAAATTAGTCAGACAAAAACAAATTAAGAGCACGGAGGACCAGAATAATGTAATTAACGTGCTTGATTGGTTGTGACCTACATGACTTCTGTGCTGGTGACAAGAACGTTTTCCATATTCTCTATGGGGTTTGCCTTCTGTTACTTCTCAGTGCCGAGGAGGGCTCAGCCTGGGTGGCCTCGCTCACCAGGGAGCCAGAGGCTGAGGGCTCCCTCCTCAGCTGTACCCCGCTCCCGAAGGAGTGGCCTCAAACACTGCTCCAGGGAGACCGAACATTCCAGTGATCTGGAGCAGGGATGGCAGGCTGGGCTCTGGGCCAAATCTCCGTGAGATGTTGCAGGAACACAGCCACGTGCATCCATTTGGTGCCACCTGTGACTGCTTTTGTGACATGCTGGCAGAGCTGGGTGGTCAAATCAGAGACTATGTGGCCTGAAAAGCCTGAAATATGTGCTCTCTGGCCCTCACTGCGAACGTTTACTGGCCTCTGATGTAGAGGCCTGATTTGGACTCTGCTAGTTGGTGTGAAGCAGTCGGAAGTCCTCCTTCAGCGACGGCAAGGTGCAGGCCGAGCCTCGGGCTGTCCTGAGAGATGCTGGCCTCACTGTCATTCCCTGTTCATACAAGTATGAGCCATGTCTGAACCTTAAAAAGTATTTTTTATTGCTGCAAAATATACATGACACAAAATTTCCCATTGTAACCATTTCTGTAAGTGCACTGGTCAGTGGTATTAAGTACATCTGCGCGACAGTCACCAGGGCTGCTCTCCAGAATGTTTCCCACTTCCCAAACTGAGAACCTTTTGCACCATTTCTCCTGCCTTGAATGCCTTGAATTTCACTAGCAAGAGCTCATGTCTCACATTCATCCAGTAATGAGTAAATCCCCGGGGTTGGCAGTGAGTGGCGATTTTTGACATTCAGGCTGCTGAGGACCAAATCCCTGGTGCTGATGGGCTGGGCATGGCAGAGGCTGAGGAAGCCGCTCCCTGCTGCCCCTGGAGCAGGCACAATGTGAGCCACCTGCAGCATGAACATGCCAGTCAGGCTGCACTAGCTGGTGGCTTACATTAAATACAACGGAAGTAAATCATAGACGCCGCTGCAACCCGTGAGGAGCACAGGCCTGGGTGCTTGGTGAGCGTGCAGTAAACACTTACTGGGAGAATAAAGGAACAAACGGATACACCCACTCTGCATACAAGAGTGACCAGTCATCTTCCACACTCTGGATTGCATCAGTCACATTCCTGAATATCTGACACTTGCACTTTGTGGCTCCTTCTTCCAGGAATGTGACTGTTTCCACAGCGTTCCCAGTGCTGCCAAGACGGGTGCTTTGAACTGGGTGTTGCCCAGCAGTGTCCCAAAGCCCTAATCTCCTGGAATTCTCATGTGGAGCCCTGTCTTTCTCTGCTTCCCTCCCCAGTTTGCTGGACACCTGGGCAGTGCTTAGACTCAACCCCAGCTGTCTGGTGCAGGTTGGAGCCCACCTAAGACACAGTTGGGGGACAGCCCTTGTTCCCCTGCACAGACTCACCTTTGAGCACTTGCCAGAATGTGCGTTCTGTGCAAACTTAGAATGGAGCTAAATAGATGCTTTTCAACCATTCTCTTTCCCCCAAATCTGTGCGCTGCTGTGGGGGCGGGGGAAGGAGTGACAAGAACTGCTGTGTATTTCTGCACTGGGGACAAGTGTGGGAGTGTGGGTGGCCAAGGACGGTTGGTGGAGGGGAAATAGGAACCACCTCACCTTCAGCCCCAGGGGATCAGGGGCTGAAAGGGACCTTAAAAGTTACCACCATGGTGTGGAGGTTCCCTCCTGTAACCCCAACACTTTGGGAGGCCTCAGTGGGATCCTTTGAGGCCAAGAGTTTGAGTCTGAAGTGAGCCATTGTTGCACCAGCCTGAGTGACAGGGGGGTGAGGGTCTCTGCTGGGCAGATGGAGAGACCTGGGCCAGGAGTTGCTGTAGGGCACACACCTGAGAGAGACGTAGCTCAAGCAAATCTCTGCGACTAGGAATGTTGAGTGTAATAATTTATCACATATTTAAAAATAACTAAAATGGTGGTACTGGAATGTTCTTAACACAAAGAAATGTGTAACAATTGGATAGCCCCATTATCCTGATTTCATCATTATACATTGTATACCTGTACCCAAAATGTCACACGTACCCTCTAAGTATATGTATGTATGCCTATCATGTACCCACAATTATTAAAAACAATTTTTTTTTTGTTGTTGTGACAGAGTTCTACCCTATGCCCTGAGCAGAGTGCAGTGGCGTCGTAGCTCACTGCAACCTCAGACTCGGGCTGTGGGCATCCTGCTGCCTCAGCCCCCAAAGCCGCTGGGATTGCAGGTGCTCGCCGCTGTGCCCGGCTGGGTTTTTCCATTTTTCTCGTGAATCGGAGTCTCACTCTCACTCAGACAAGCCTCGAACTCCTGAGCTCAAGCAATCCTCCTGTCTCAGCCTCCCTCAATGCTGTGAGGCGTGAGCCATGGCGCCTGGCAAAAAAGAAAACAAAAAAATTTTTTAAAAAGACCTAAGTAGGATATAGTCTTTACTGCAGGCATTTAGATAGGATATTAGAAGTAGAAACTGACAGGGGACGTTCACGAGAAGTGGGTTGATCTGGGGGCAGGAATGGGAGGCTGGGAGTGACAAAGGACACTCTACATACACGTGGGTCAGCACACATGCCGCTGCTCTGGATTCCCAGCGCCTCTCTCTAGGCCTTGGCTTCCCTGGCTGCACCCCAGGTTCTGGGGCGGTTCGGTATCTCTAACCAAGTCCCCCCTGTGAGACGATCCATCAGGCAGATCTCTAGTCTGTGAGGTTGGAACAGTGAGACGTGAGACATGCTGAGCTCATGGGCAAACGGCGTCCTGTTTACTGAGCAGCACCCTGGAGCAGGAGCGAGGCAGACAGTGGACTCAACACTCCAGCAGCCTTCAGGGGTTTAAAAAAAATTAATTATCTTTAGATTTGCTTTGTCTTTAATGCTTGACGCTTTTTATGTTACAGCTGTCCCTGGATTTGCTTGTATACACTGTCACTGGCCCTGGGCAATTCAGGCTAATTGATCTGGTCGTCTACCTCTCCACGCTCAGATAATCAGCTCCAGTTTCCCCCTTTGACTCAAGCTGGGAGAGGGCTGCGGAGACAGAGAGAGAGGGAGGGGAGAGAATGAAGGTGTGGTCGGAACTGGGTTATTTGGGTCTATCTCTTCAAAAGTCAGTTGAATACTAACAGTAATTTCTGGCATGGAAGTGGTTACATTAATTTAGGATGTTAAATTGATGGCTGATAATAAGTATTTTGTTTGTTTCTGAAAGGCAGAAACAAGCCGGTGAGACGGTTGGTTGTGACTCTCTTTGGGGTGGCGCTGCAGTTTGATCAGATAAATCCACTAGGTCAGCTGATCCACTTTTTTATTTTTCCTTTTTTAAAAAGTAAAAGCTGGAGAAAGGAGCTGGCTAAGTCCAAGGCTGTTTAGATCATGCGTGGTTTTCTGGAAAACATCCTCCTCCTTTGGGGTGAGAAGTTGAAGTGTTATTTTTATGCAGATTTTTAGCTGTTATTTTTGTGCCCTGTTTTTAGCTGCACATTGGCCATGCTGGCTCCAGGTGGAAGCCCCCTTTGTCTGACACATCCCTCACTGCACGTGTCCCTGGAGCATGGTATGTGCCAAATGATCATTTCTCATAGGCTAGTTGACTTCCTGGAGAGAGGAAACATCTTGATAACTCACTGAGGTGTGCTGGGTCAGAGAAAGCTGCTCACGGGTGCTCAGCAGCTCAGGCAGGGCCGGGCCCCCCACTCACCTGCTGGGGCCGTTGCTCATCACTGCTCATTGCCCAACCCTGCACACCACGCTGCCATTTTCTCAGAGACACTTACGCAGTGGTATTTTGTAACGACGTCAATTCTTTTCCTGTCTGACCTGGAAGATTACGGTGACTCAATGCTGCCTGGTCAACCTTAAAGATTAAATCGAGGATATCAGCTTAATGATTTTAACAGCTAGTGTAAAGTATTTCCCAAGTAAGAGATTCATGATCCGAAATAGGGCTGGGGAATTTTATTCAACGTTAAAAAGAAAGTGAGTACCATAGCTGAAAGTAAACTTTATGATTATTATTTTTTAAAAAGTAAACTCAAAGATTACAAAGATTTAAATAGAAATAAGGATATAGGACTCTAATGGAAAATTGGCATGCTAAACTTATAAAACGTCTTCCTGTGTGAATGAATAAATATTCCACTGTTCTAGTTTGGCTTCTCAAATGTTATTAATAGTAATATGCTTAAGAGGCTTGGTGCCTGTAGCTCAGTGGCTAGGGTGCCAGCCACATGCACCAGAGCTGGTGGGTTCAAATCCAGCCTGGGCCTGCCAAGCAACAATGACAACTGCAACAAAAGAAAAATAGCCAGATGTTGTGGTAGGTGCCTTTAGTCCCAGCTACTTGGGAGGCTGAAGCAAGAGAATCACTTAAAGCCCAAAGAGTTGGCTCGGCGCCTGTGGCTCAAGTGGCTAAGGCGCCAGCCACGTACACCTGAGCTGGTGGGTTCGAATCCAGCCCAGGTCCGCCAAACAACAATGACGGCTGCAACCAAAAATGGCCGGGCGTTGTGGCAGGCGCCTGTAGTCCCAGCTACTTGGGAGGTGGAGGCAGGAGACTCTCTTGAGCCCAGGAATTGGAGGTTGTTGTGAGCTGTGATGCCACGGCACTCTATCCAGGGTGATAGCTTGAGGCTCTGTCTCAAAAAAAAAAAAAAAAAAAGCCCAAAGAGTTTGAGGTTGTTGTGAGCTGTGATGCCACGGCACTCTACTGAGGGCAATAAAGTGAGTCTCTTTCTCAAAAAAAAATTGATAATAATATGCTTAAGAATGCTCTGGGGAGCTCATTACAATGCAGAGTCTCAGCCACGTCTTCAGCCTTAGTAGGTGCAGAGAGGGCCCTGGGACTGGGAATTATATAAGCGCTCTGAGTGATGGCAGCCAGCTGTGGAGATGGATCCCCTTAGCCAATACTAACTACCCTCCAGACATTGACAGAAAATGAAGTAAAAAGAAGAAAGCCTATGGCACTTAAGCTTTATAGACATACCTGCCCTCCCAAATAATCTCCTGAACCCTTTTGACTCCAACTTCTAGCATCTGAGAAAGGCCTACAATTCCAAAAGAGGGAAAAAGAGCCCTAAAATAGTGATGTCTTTGTAGTGCTTGGTACAGGGTCTAGAAATATTTGAAGTGTGTACAGCAGAAAGTAAGAATTTCTACCTGGACTTTGCTGAGAATGAATCTATGCTGTGTGTCCCTGGATTCCCTGTCTGGTCTGGCGTGCCTCACGGGTTAGCTCTGTGTCTTTGTTCTGCTTCATTCTAAGCAGGAGCACGTGGTGGGGGGCTGAGGAGCTGGCCAGGTGGCACTGGGGACACACCTAGCATCCCAGCTGCCCGTCCACTGAGCTACCTTGCCGTGCTGCAGCTGGGCACTAGGCTGTGCACCTGGGCCTCCTCCTTGCCTTCCAGACTGTGATTTCCCTCAAATTTAGAAAAGCCTTATCTTTCCCTTTGAGGAGAATCAGACCAAATGACTACACAGAGACTCCGTGGAGGGACAGAGGAGGTGTGCTAGCAAGACAACACCATAATGAAGTCGCTCCTTCTTTTTTGTGACTTGTTTCCCTGCTGCCATTTTGGAAGACCCCAGTCATATGAAGCTTCTTGGGGAGGCAGGACTGCTATGTAAGGTGACGAGTTTTGTCCTCAGTGCCCTGAGATCTGTATCATTCATCTACTGGACTTGGATATCCCACAGGAACTGCAAACTTGGTATGCATAAAACTGTCTATACTATTAAAATCCCCCCTGGCCTATTTTACAGAAATAGAAACAAATTCATCTTAAAATTCATACAGAATTTCAAGGGACCCTGAATACTCAAAATAATTTTGAAAAATATGAATTAAAGTGGGTGAACTCACCCTTCCTGATTTGAAAACATTCTAAAGCTACAGTAATCGAAACAGTGTGACACTGGCCAAAAGGAAATGAATGATCTTCCACAAGGGAGCCAAAGCACTCAGTGGGGGAAAAGAAAATCAATAAGTGGTGTTAAGAAAACTGGATATCAATTTTCGAAAGAATGAAGTTGGACTTTGGAGTTTGAGGTTGTTGTGAACTAGGCTGACACCATGACACTCTACCCAGGGTGACAGAGTGAGAGACACTGTCTCCAAAAAAAAAAAAGCACACAGGGAAAAAGTCTTTATGACACTGAATTTGGCAAGGACTTCTTCAATATGATATCAAAAATGCAGGCAACAAAAGCAAAATTAGGTAAATGGAACTACAAAACATTCAAAACTTTTGCACCAAAGACATCATTGATAGAGTGAAAAGGTGGCTTACAGGATGGGAGGCAATATTTGCAAATCATGGGTCTTACAAGGGATTGATGTCCAGAATATAGAGCCAGATCCAGGCTGTGCTTCTGACACCCTAACCCTATCTCTGGGTTGGACAGCCCTCCCATTTCCCATTAAAGAGCAAGTTTATTTTCTTAAAAAAGAAATGGGTAAAAGACCTGCATAGAAATTTCTCCAAAGAGGATATACAAATGGCCAAAAAGCATATAAATACATATAAAAAGTTCAATCTCACTAAATCATCAGAAAAGTGCAAATGAAAAACACAGCAAAATATCACTGCAAACCCATTAGGATCTATTTATAAAACCAAGAAAATAATGTAGTCTATGATGTGGAAAAAGTGGAACCCTTTTGCACTATTGGGGGGATGTAAAATGGTGCAAGAGCTGTGGAACACAGTGTGATAGGTGCTCAAAAACTTAAAAATAGGATTATTATGTGATCCAACAATCCCATCTCTGTACATATCCAAAATAATTGAGGTAGAGCCTTGAAGAAATAACTATTCTCAACAGCCCAGAGGTGAGTGGAAGCAACCCAAGTGTCCAGCAGTGAATGAATGGATAAACAAAATGTGGTATGTACATACAGTGGGGTGTGATTCAGTCTTGGGAAGGAAGGAAGTCCTGCCACATCCTACAGCATGGATGCAAGTGAAGACATTATGCTAAGTGAAATAAGCAGGGTACAGAAGACAAATATGTGTTGTATTGTACCTTAGATGAGGTTCCTGGAGCCATCAGGTCTGTAGAGACAGAAAGGAGAGAGGTGGGGCCAGGGGAGAGGCGAACAGGGAGTGGTTGTTTCATGGGTACAGAGTTTGAGTTTTGCAAGAGGAAAAAGCCCTGGAGGTGGATGGTGGTGACGGTTGCACAACAGTGTGAATGTGCTTAATGCTGCTGACCTGCACACTGAGACACCATAGTAAAAACAAAACAACAATGACAAAAAAGCAAACCCAAGGGGGAGGGTATAACTTTTCCCCTGTGCTTCTTCCTCCCAGCGTAGTGAGGATTTTTGCTGCAAGTTGCCAGAACGAACTCTAATTGAGCAGAAAAGGAACCAGTCTCGGACACACCACACCTCACTGATGTGCACTTTCCTGCCCCTGAGCTCTGGCAGCGTTAGCTTTCCAAGACCCCCTTAGGCCATGGGTGTTGACAGAACAGCTGCCACTGGGCACCCCTTACTGGGGTTTGCCTGCTGTTGGAGAAGACTGTCTCACCCAAGGCTGCAGCCATGTCCACTGACTTGCCTGTGTCGGGTACACAGTTCCGGCTCCCTAGACTTTGCTCAGGACATCTCTGAAGGGCACCAGCTGCGTCGCTCCCATGGGGCCGCCTTCGCCTCGGCAGGCCTCTGCCTGCGCTCCTGTCCGGGCATTGTTCTGTGCCCAAATCTCCTTCTCAGAGGAACTGGCCCACATCAGCAGGCCACTGTTTGATCCAGAGTCTTTTTCTTTGTTAATATTCTTCAGAATAAAGGTCTGACTCACCATTCACAGCATCTTTGATTCCATAGAAGAAGCCAGGAGAAAGCCTAGGCTACAGCATTGGGAGGTAGGGAAGAGGCCAATACAGGCAGTAGAGCCCAGGGTAAAACAATATTCTATTCATTCATTTAGACAGAGTCTGGCTCTGGTGCCCAGGCTAACATGCCATTGCATCATAGCTCACAGCAACCTCAAACTCCTGGATTCAAGTGATCTTCCTGCCTCAGCCTTCCAGCTGGGCATTTGCCACAATGCCTGGCTAACTTTTCTGTTTTTAGTAAAGATGGGGGGTCTCACTCTTGCTCAGGCTGCACTGGAACTCCTGATCTCAAGGGATCCTCCTGCCTTGACCACCCAGACCGTTAGGATTATAGGCACGGGCCTCCATGTATAGCCTAAGATTAAATTTTAAAAGATCATAGATGCCCTTCTATAGAGTATAACCTTTATCTTGAAAGAAAGGAAAATAATGTTAACAAATTTGGTTTTGGGAAAGGGGTGCTTGGTTGGGGGGTAGATAATGGCAGGCAGAAGGCAAGCTTGGGAGCGGAGGGAACAGAAGGCGGCGGTGTACGCAGCCTGCAGCGGGGGATGGTGGTGTAGAAATGCCAAGGGCCGGGTGTGCACGTGTGTGTCTGCACGGGTGGATCTGTAAGGTTTAGTGGCTATGATGGCTGAGCAGGTTAATGGAAAGGGCAGGCTCGGGCTTGGGCGCTGAATTTCAGCAAACCCAAGGTGCACTTTTACTTTACGTGCCACTGACAAACATGTCGCCTCATTAAACAACGACTTGCTGTCTATTGACATATCTCAATATCAGATGTAAAGGTAAAAAAGTGTGCATTGCAATAGGAAAACGCAGCATTTCTATATTTGGGTCACTTCCCGCCATTTTAACACTGGGAATTTTTCTGGCATTCCTAAGATTGAGTTTATGTCCCTCTGTGATTTTATAGCAACCTGTGTGCTGAATCTTGTCGCGGGATTAATCTTGTTATGCTCTTAATGCTGTTGTTGGACTTAGTTAACAAACGTCCATGAGGCCTACGGGGGGCTGTCTCTGGCCTGGTCAGCCGAGGGCGCCTCATCAGAGACAGCAGCAGCTGGCCTGTGCCGGACACACGATGAGGACGGTACGTGTTTGTTGTGAGAATGAATGAGGACATTGAAGGGTCTTCCCTCACAGTGACAGCTCCTGTAAGTCACCCTGGTCCAGACCCTTAGAACTTTATATTCCCCAAATTTCCAAGAGCGGTTTTTCGGTCTTCCTACCTTAAGTTTCTCTGTTCACTAGACCCATTTTGAACTTTACCATGGACCATCTGCCAACAACATTGCTATTTCCTCATGGAGGGAGGGGAAGGTGCCTGAGGCTTGTTGAGTTGGGTTACAAAGAGGACATGAACTTAATTGTCCACCTCATATTCCTCTGAGACTTTCACCAGACAATAATAGTTTTCTATATTCTATGTGATCAGGGAGGAGGCAGAGGCGACCATGAGTGTGGCTACTGGTAGCTGTGAGTGGGGCAGAAAGCTGGAGTCCCAGGTGCTTGGGGGGACTGTGTGAACTGGACTGTGTGCACGCGTCCTCTGTGAGGGACCTGGGTGGACTGTGTGGACTGGACTGTGTGCATGCGTCCTGTGTGAGGGACCTGGGTGGACTGTGCGGACTGGACTGTGTGCATGCGTCCTGTGTGAGGGGCCTGGGTGGACTGTGCGGACTGGACTGTGTGCAGGCGTCCTGTGTGAGGGGCCTGGGTGGACTGGACCGTGTGCACGCATCCTGTGTGAGGGCCCTGCGTGAACTGTGTGGACCGTGTGCACACGTCATGTGTGAGGGGCCTGGGTGGACTGGACCATGTGCACCTGTCCTGTGTGAGGGGCCTGGGTGGACTGGACCATGTGGACACATCATGTGTGAGGGGCCTGGGTGGACTGTGTGGACTGGACCGTGTGCACGCGTCCTGTGTGAGGGGCCTGGGTGGACTGTGCAGACTGGACCGTGTGTACCTATCCTGTGTGAGGGACCTGGGTGGACTGTGTGGATGCGCCCTGTGTGAGGGGCCTGGGTGGACTGGACCGTGTGCACGCGTCCTGTGTGAGGGGCCTGGGTGGACTGTGTGGACCGTGTGCACGCGTCCTGTGTGAGGGGCCTGGGTGGACTGTGTGGATGCGCCCTGTGTGAGGGGCCTTTCCCCTGGGGTCTCTGGTCTTGGAAGGTGGGAGAAGGAGGGGAGAAAGGGAGGAGCGATGGGCTGTGGGCAAGGTGGGGCCAGACTTGGGATCTAGGTCTTCGGTGCCCAGAGCTTCACATGGTTCCCTGGTTTGGATGGGACACCCTCCTTCTTCCCAGGGTCCTTAGATGTCCTGGGATGACCTGACTGGCCTCTCAGCTCCCCTGGGTGGACCTTTAGAGTGGACTGGGTCAGTTCCCAGGCCTCCTCCTACTTTGCGTCTTCACAACTCATGGAGATTTTTTTGACCTCTATCTTTCTTTTTAATGATTTTAAGTTCATGGCATTCTTATTCCTTTACTGTCATTTCTGAAGAAAGAAGAGATGAATGTGTGTGTAATGCCATTTTTAGGAACCAAAAAATGGCGCCCGCAGAAGCTGGTTCTCCCGGGACTTTGCGCGTGGCCAGCCCTGGGGCAGAGGTTGACTGGGACTGTAGTGAGGAGCGTGTGAAAGGTGAGGGAGCGAGAAGAAGAAGGTGGGCAGGAGGAAGACGAAGGAGCCGCTGGCTGCTCCCATCTGCTGGGTTAGGAGGAGCCGCTGGCTGCTCCCCTGCGGCTGGGATTTGCAATTGATGCAGCATTGCGGCCTGGCAGGACAGGGTCTGCCCAGAAAACCCAGGGAGAACCCATCAAGATACTGATGGCCAGAGAGTGCCGTGCACTTGAAAGACACACAGGCGCTGCTGCAAGCAGCTCTGTTAGACACAAACAAGGACTTGGAGAAAATCGATCAACATGTTGATTTGAAGTAAATAAAAAACTTCTGTACTGAGCATTTGAAAATAAATAAAAAACTTCTGATTTTCAACTGGGAAACTCTGAGAGACAATGTTAATGTTAAAGAAAAACAGCACCATCATCATCTTCAAAAGGTTGTCCATCTAAAGGAGACGTTTGGGCTCGGTGCTCATAGCACAGTGGTTACGCTGCAGCCACACACACCGGAGCTGGTGGGTTCGAACCTGGCCCAGGCCAGCTAAACAACAACGATAACTACAACAACAACAGAAAAAATAGCAGGGTGTTGTGGCACCTGTAGTCCCAGCTACTTGGGAGGCGGAGGCAAGAGACTCGCTTGAGCCCAGGAATTGGAGGTTGCTGTGAGCTGTGATGCCACAGCACTCTATCCAGGGTGACAGCTTGAAGCTCTGTCTCAAAAAAAAAAAAAAATCTTAGTACTTGGGAAGAAATAGTCCTTTAGTATATTACGTGGCATGTACATTACCCATAGCTTTTTTTTTAATTTAACAAACAATGGCATTTTAGTTAATTTAACTCAGTGGGCCTCAATGTTGTTTTTAACTCCAGTACACTGGGCAGGAGGGTAGCCAGGGGCAGCTTTAGGTGACTCGCTCATAGGGGAAAGTGTGGGGAGGGGTGAGGGGAGGGGAGAGAGTGGGACAGGGAAGGGAGCAGAGGGGCCTTACGGGGAGAGAGCTGACAGGATTTATACGGGCCGTCCACAACATGAACTGTGGGACTGAGCAGGAAGGTGAGGGAAGAGACTGACCTTTCACGGTTTATCTCACTCCACCTTTTATGTTAATTGTTTGTTTGTTTGTTTTTGGCCGGGGATGGGTTTGAACCTGCTGCCTCCGGCATTTGGGGCCAGCACCCCACTCTTTTGAGCCACAGGTGCCGCCCTCACTCTACCTTTTAAACTTGGTTCTGTGTGCAAGTATTACCAATTACAAATAATTACATTGAAACGAATTCAATTGGAAGCAGATAACGTGAAAAGCAAGCTCACTGTCAGCATCTTCTGGGTTACTTAAGGTTAGTACAGACTTACTTCAAAAAGTGAAATTTCTCTTTGAATCTGTGAGAAGTGTTTTCTTTATAGCCGGCTCCTTTCTCTCCAGAGCTAGAAAATGCCTGAGAAGAAATAACTTGTCTTCCCCTCCTATCTTCCCAGCTATTGTGCACCCGATCTCATTTATAAAGCTCTCTGATCCTGTTGTTTGCTTCTCTGGGGAGTTACATTTGGGACTGAAGAATGGAACTGCCCAGCTCTGTTAGCACAGCATTTTCATACAATCTCTCCCTGGTTAGGGTTAGCAACACTTGGGCTTGATAAATCTTGAGGTAGGATACTTATCAGGCGTTCCCTAACTGGAGATAGCACCGTACCATCCGAGTCTAATTACAATACACATTTCTATATACTCAGTTTCTAAACTTTTAATGTATTGGAGCTATAGTTGATGTACCAGTTGCAATAAAGTAAACAAATCTGGACAGTACTCTAGTTTCTATGCCTCTTTTGTGAACACTTCAAGTAGTCTTTTGATTCATTTTTCACTTTACATTTCCTAATTAAAAGTAATTTTGGCTTATTTCGCGAAGGACTTCAAGATTTTCTAACTTTGTAAATGAAACACTCGATGTCATAGATACAATACAGGCCAAGTAATAGCAAAATAATAAGGCTCGATTTTGGCAAAGAAATAATTTTCCCAAACCATGGGAAATTTCTGAGGAATAGTTTGTAGGACACCAAAGCCATGGACTTACACATAAGCTGCTGTGTGAATAAATCTCAACTATATAAATATGGGCTTACTGACATTTCACTTTTCTCATAAGGGGCAGGAAAGTAGAAAGCAAGAGAAATGCCCACTGCAGACATCATGAGAGACGTACTCAAGATAAACCATGGTGGAATCGTGGAAGGAAGCAGGTAAACCTTGGGATAACAGTTTTTCAAAATTAATTTTGAAAACCTTCAATTACAGAAAAGTGTTAGGAGTGATGCAAAGAACATGTATGTATCCCCTATCCAGACTCTAGTTGTTAACATTTGTTCTCTCTCCCTCCCCCTAGGAGCCTTCGCTTCCTAGGAATTAGGATATTTTTATACAAATCCCAAACCTTTATTATACCTGAGAAAAGAAACATTCATTTAACAATCTAATCTGTCATCTGTATTTCAAATTCTTCACTTGTCTCCAAAATGTATTTCTGAGCTGTTATTCTTTTCCAATTCAGAACCCAGTCAAGGTTCCATACGTTGGTTGTACTTTCTCTTGAGTCTCTTTGTGTGGGACGTTTAACTGAATGAAAGGTAGCTTCCACGTACAACAGCCCAGCTGTCTGCAGTCATGCAAAAGAAAGGCTCTCAGCCAATGCAAGATGCTGGATTCACTTGACTTAATTAATTAAAACGTGCTGTAGACAGTAAGGGGCCTGGTGGTTCACACCTGTAATCCCAGCACTCTGGGAGACTGAGGTGGGTGGATTGCTTGAGCTCAGGAGTTCCAGATCAGCCTGAGCAAGAGTGAGATCCTGTCTCCAAAACTAGCCAGGCATTATGTGTGTATGTGGGGGTGAAGTGGGAGGAATGTGCCTGTAGTCCCAGCTACTAGAGAGGCTGAGGCAAGAGGATTGCTTAAGCCCAAAAGTTTGAAGTTGTTGTCAGCTATGATGCTACGGCATTCTACCCAGGCTGACAGAGTGTGACTGTCTCCAAAAAAAAAGAAAGAAAGAAAGAAAAGAAAACCAAGGTGAGTCTATACAGCGTGTTCCCACTTGTGTCTGCCAATGTCAGCCATATATGTACACATGTGTGCTCTCCATGAGATGATACAAGAAAGGAGAGAAATATGGAAGGATTTGCACTAGATTATTAACCTAGGTGTGGGTGTGCCACATAGGTTGATGTAGATTAGAAATTTAAAAAGATTTTTAAATTTAAAAAGATTTACTTAAATTATTCAGCCATAAAAAAAGAAGATCAATAGATAGCATGATTACAAATTCAAAAGGGAAAATAATTTCTTTTATATTTTTTATTTTTTTATTTTTACATATACATGTGTTAATTAGGTTTCCACTTTTTGCTTTCACAGAATTTAAGAGGCTTAAAACTTAATAACAATAGCAATGTTTAAGATAAGGACTAGAAACAAAAACCACGTAAATTAGGAATGAAGATAAATACATTCAGAAAAGAAAACAGACGATTACTGCATCGAAAGATTAAGCAATATTAATAATAATAGTGCCAAGAAAATAACGTTCACAGAGTTAAAGCATTCTATAATAGACATACTCTTATTTGACAATGTGAATGTTACTTTCTTGGCAAAGGGGAAAATAATTCCATTCGAGGTCCTGAGTTTGAAAATACACACAACTGAGCTAGATTTTAAAGTTTTCTTTCTGTTCTACAAGTTTCTAAGAGTCGGGCCAGTTATCACTGTCAGGTCAACCTTTATAGAGCAAACATGTTCATCTCCTATTTCTCTTAAGCAAAAGTTCCAAAGGCTTTGCCATTGCCCAGGGCAGTAAGTGGGACAGTCTGTGACTGTCCAGAAGGTCTCCCTGTTTTCTGGCCTTGTTCTGCCTTCCAAACCAGGTTTTCCCCGCCCCGCCCATCAGTCTGAAAGCTTCCCTTACATGTTTAGTCAGTGTCCTCTGCCTTGTAATCTGAGTCCCTATAGTATAAACTACTGATCTGTAGCTGAGAATTCTTCTGTCTCTAACCAGTTCCAGTTCTTGAGGTGCCAGCCCAATTGCTCCCTCTTCCAAAGAACTTCTAAAAACTACAACAGCTCTGCTCATCTCTTGTCTTACAAATCACCTGACCAACAGTTTAGCTTTCAACTACATGCTTTTGTTGGGGGCAAAACATATTTTCATGTTGTTTCTTGTATCTTCTTTCTTTTCTTTCTAAGCAGTGCTAAAACTAAATCATGGAAGCCCTTTGCTTTGGACTGAGCTCCTGCACTGGGAAGACTCTGAGAAACCAGACCAAACCAAAAGGGAGCCACATGCTGAATGCCTTTCAGGAAGCGGATTGATTCCAGGCAGAACAGACCAGTCTTTCCTGAAAACAGGAGTCTCATCTATCCAAGTCAGTGTAATGAGGAAGAACCCTCTGCTTTAACACTAATCAGAGAAATAACCCATGGTAACTTGTTGTTAACCAATCAGCTTTTTTTCTATTGTTCCGTTTCCTTATTCCATCTTACAAAACCCACTGTGCTGCCACTGCCCGGTGGGAGCTCCCATGTAATTTTGTAGAATGGAGGCTTCCCTGATTCATGGGTCACAAATAGCTAATTAGGTCTATAACTAAATTTGTTGTAACATGTGTTTTGACAGCGGCACTGACACCTGTAAGTTATGGCTTTCCTCCTCATTACTTCTTGAATATGCTGGTTACATTGTAGAACTCAGTGTATTAACTTTTTGGTAAATATTTTTTATTTTGAAAATAATATCAGATCCTAATAATAGATTCATGGCATGGATTTAGTTGATTGAGGTATATAAAATTTTAATGCCAAAAAGGAATAAAATTATTAAAGATTATAAATAAACAAGACACACAAAATCTACAAAAAAGCATATTATATAGATGTCCATTCGCCATCAGTCAAAGAAATGCAAAGAAAACCCAGTACTATATAAAATATGTATTTATATATGTGTATACACCCCTATCTGGCATAAATTCAAAAAATGTGAAACAGAATTTACATGAAAACATTTCCTATGTTGTTAAGAGCACTTTGCCAGTATGAATCAAGAACTTTAACAAGCTATTTTAAAAATTTTGTTCTGTCATCTTTATTAATAGGTATGAGATATTATTCCACTCTTATAAAGTTTTTGTTATGTCTTAGGGAAAGAAAAATTTAATAAAAGTGTATGCTTCCTACTCATCCTCCAAAAGAGGACATTATATTAATAGAACATTGTGAGGAAAGAGAAAAATGAAAAAAGAGAGTAACAGCCAGCTTTCCTGTGGTCATTTTGTTCTATTTCCTTACAGTCTTTTTCAAAAGTACATTTTGATATTTTTGTAATCAAATATATGTATAATATTTTGCCTCCTTTCATTTTTTTTAACAAAAGAAGTATTTTTTGATTAAGACAAATGCGTGAATAAAACATTTGCTGAGCACCTACCTGCCATGTACAAGGCATGTGATAAGGGAATGTGTCAGGGAAGAAGCATTCTAATCAATTACACCTTTGGTTGGTAGAGCAAAGGCCATCTGGAACAGTGAACAGGGTTGTTAAATTGATTCGTTGAGCAACACGTATTTATTGAGCACCTACTATGCACTAGGCCTCTTCCGGGATCTGGTAGTGACAAACTAAAGGTGTGGTACATGGCACCAACGCACCAGTGTGGGAAACGAGACAGGCAATGGAATGCTGTAAAAACTACAGCACAGTGGGGCATGAGAGAGTGATGGGGTGGTTATCTGAGCAGAGATCTGAACAAAAAGAGGGGAGGAGGCTGATGAACAGAGAAGGAGAGAGACGTCTAAAGGGCGGAACTGCAGGTTCAAAGACCAGGAGCAAGCACGGGAAAGAAAGGAACCCAGAGAGGCCGGTGTGTTTAAACTCATGTAGGTATTTCATACTCAATAATATTAAGTATAATATGTCAAATGTTTAATGTGCTAGGTGCTTTACATATATTATCTCTAATCCTTAAAACAGTTGGATAGGTAAATTTCATTTTGTAATTTATGGTACAATATATGTACATTTGAAAAACGCTCCAAATAATACTCCATTTTTTTTTTTAATGCATAGGAACAATGTGTGAAAATATGGCTGGGGAAGATATGCAATTAAAAAACTAGAACAGGGCGGCACCTGTGGCTCAAGGAGTAGGGTGCCGGCCCCATACACTGGGGTGGCAGGTTCAAGCCCGGCCCCAAACTGCAAAAAAAAAAACAACCCAAAAAGCCCAGAACAGTGGTTAGCTCTGGGAGGGAGAGAGGGAATGGGAAAATGGGAGGATTCAAATGGATCTGTGATGCTCTATTTCCTTTTTTTTTTTTTTTAAGTGTATGACATATATATATTATAGATACCTGATTTTTGTTATATTATTTGTGTATGTTTATATGTGTATGTATGTTTTTATATCAAAAATTTAGACTCGAAATATAATTCAGTCTAACTCCAAACTAGTGCTCATTTTATTTGCTTCCCTCCTGATGAAAAGGAATTCCACCCAACATGAGCTCCCAATAAAAATGACACCTGACCAGCTGCCAGGTGCCCAGCCCTGTGGGCAGTGAAAATGCTTGGGGCTCTCGGTACAGAACCCGTGTTCTCCCCGCTTGAATCAGGCCGAGATCCACAGACCTTGGGCAGCAGGGCCCCTGGTTGAGCAGTGGAGAGGAGGGGTGGCCCCGGAGGCCAGCAGGGTGGAGGCCAAGCAGGTCCCGGAGGCCAACAGGGTGGAGGCCAAGCAGGCGGCAGAGGCCAGCGGGGTGGCACTCCGAGTGTTCGCAGCCCGGTCCACCACTTCTACCCCTTCCCTTCCACCACTGCCTGGAAGTGGTTGGGATTTCTACAATGGTGCCTCCCACTCTTGGGAAAAACTTTTTTATTCTCTGGTAATGTAAGGTTTCTGGAGAAAGATGACATGGCTGTGCTGTTCTTTCTTCTTTCAGCAGGTAGAAATGGGCAGATAGGGGTTACATGCATCTTAATTTTTGCTTTTATAAGCTTGGTAGTAGATTTGATTTATTATGGAAGCGGTTTGAGGGGCCAGAGTACTTTATAGCTGTGGGGAGAGGAGAGGGTGGGACAGTTACGTTTCACTGTAAAAGTTCTGTTCTGCTCGAATTTTTGCAAAAATGTGATTATTTTTCTATGAAGATAGCTTTTAAAAAGAGGCTAAATTTCTTTTATTAGTGAATAACTACTCACCTAATGGCCACTTAAGCCTTTTTTTTTTTGCAGTTTTTGGCCGGGGCTGGGTTTGAACCCACCACCTCCAGCATATGGGGCCGGTGCCCCACTCCTTTGAGCCACAAGTGCCGCCCAAGCCTTTAATTTTTAAAATAATTTTTAAATTCTCAGAATTGCCTTGCTGTATGTGTTCTAACCTCATTTTATAGATGAACAGATTGAGGCACCAAACACTAGGTAACGTTTGGACACGTCATGTTTGTAAAAATGCCAGAAATAGAACGTGGCTCTCCTGAATTCTAGTTGAATTATGTATTTTTAGTAGATTCTGCTCGTCTTCAGGAGCTCATTAAATTCTTCACCTAAGAAAAAAACAATCATAGGAATCTTAGAGTTCCCAGAATTTTATCTAGAACGGAGATCTACCCCTCACCCAGTGTTTTGCCCAAATTTTACACTATATGAGTAAAATTTATTTACATATTTTTCCTTCATGATTTAATGTAATGGTTAACAATTTTCCTGTATTTTAAAAACTGATTTCTGGTTCACCATTTATTCATCATCATCAAAATGTAAAAGCAAATTTTTTTAAATAAAAGAATTAAATAGCCAAAGTAAAATATAAAACATTATGAATGAATCCTCTATAATACATATGCTTTTTAAAAAAATCATAGCTGTGTACATTAATAATACATAGGCATTTTTGAATAGAAACTGGAGAAGGGTCTGTGTTTTATGCTGATTCTTTATATAGAGGTTTCTGGGGCCAGGTGTGCGTTAGTCTGAGTCCTGGCTGATGAGAAACTGGCGGTAATACCCAACACACACAACGCCAGACACGCTTCTAAGATGAAGTGCTTGGTATACCTAATTAATTCCTAAGAAACCTATAGGGTAGTTACTTCTAAGTACTTGGTATATTAATCTTATTTCTTCCTAAGAAACCCATAAGGTAGTTACGTCTAAGTACTTGGTGTATTAACCTTAGTTCTTCCTAAGAAACCCATAGGGTAGTTACTTATAAGTACTTGGTGTATTCACATTATTTCTTCCTGAGAAACCCATAGGGTAGTTACTATTATTTTCTCATTTGATAGATAGGGCACAGAGTGGCACAGAGTGAGGAAGTGACATGTCCCCTCATACAGCCCAAAGGCTGCAGAGCTGAACACAGTTCTGGCAGTCTGGGAGCCAGCTCATAATCACGTCATTCTTCCATTTCAGAAGCTTTTGAAAGATGTCGATTATTTTAGCTAATTCTCTTACTATTGATTTTAGGCTTTTGTTTGGCTTCCCCATTTGGATACCATCAGGTACATTTGGGGATCCGTCTCCAGGCTATCCCTGGGATGTGTGCCTTTGAACACTCTGAAGCAAGGCTTGCATAGCCGCGGAATCAAGGCTTTCAGTGCCTGGTTTACGTTCATTCCCTCAGTAGCTGCATTTCAAACACACTGGCTTGATAAGGCATGAGGTGAAAGAGATTGGAAGATTCCAAAACTCAGTCTCCTCCAAATGTGCGAGTTGTGAGACCCCCAGCCTCCCCAGTGTTAGGAAGGTGCTACCAAGGAGGTCCACCAGATGCAAAGTAGCTTGTTTTGCATCTATTACCCCGGCAGGGACTGCCCCTGCCAGGACCCCCCAGCAGAAGGTGAAGGCAAGGCCTTCTCATTCACACCCAGGGCTAGGGAGATGAGACAGAGGCTCTGACAAACATTTACGGAGACCTGTTTTGCAGAGGCAATTGCAAAGAGCAGTCTCCTCCCAGTAAAGGGTGGCAGACTTCTTAAATCCTGCTAATGGAGTTGACAATGAGGGGATTAGGATTGAGACTGGGGAAAGTGGAGGGGCTGGCTGGAGAGGACAAGCACTTGGCCTTGATTCCACGCAAATGCAGAATGCCTAAGGGGACCTTGTATTCTCTGCCCCTGTGCTGGCTCCCTCTATTTTGGGTAACCCAGATTTAAGACTCCTGTTCCATCACTTTGCTCCGTTCCTAAGAAGTTTCAATTTCCAGCGTAATTTCACTGCCTCAGGTCCTTGGCAACATGGGAAGAACTAGGATTTTTGTTCTGCCCCTGCTTTAGAGAAGTCCACACTCGCTATTCCTGTCGCCTCCCCCACCCCAGCTCGGTCTTTACTTGTCTTGTGTGTGGCAACAGCAACTGCTTCTTCTCCCAACAACTCCTTTGGAATTGAATAACAACCTCTTTGTTGCCAAATTCAAGTTACACTTTTCCTTATTCCCTTGGATGTCAGTTTGCTCCTTTTTGGCCAAATCTCTCTCGTTGGCCCCTGGCTGCTGCTGGCCTCTCACTGTGCTGTTTCTCAGTCTCCTGCAGGGGTGCCTCCTTTCTGCCCCTCTCTGTCTCTTCCAGGTTTCTCTGCAGCCCTTCCTGGGCTCTTCAGGCTGCACGGCCTCTTGGTGGGAGGGCTTATCTCCCCAGGGGTCTTCAAATGCTCTCTGTGATAGTCACTGCTGTAGGGTCCCAAGGCCCCTGTCTGGCCCTAAGTGTCCAGAGCCTCTTGGCCTCAGGCCATGCCCCTTCCCAGGAGCAGCCACGTCCTAGGACCTGTTTAAAGACCCAAGTCCTCACCCAATTTGGGTCAATTCAGAAGAACCATCTCTATTCTCAAAGCTCCCTTTGAGATGGAGGAAGCCTTTGTTGGGACTTTATCAGAGTTTGGCCATGCATTTTCCCACAGGTGTTGATCCCCAGAACTTCCTCAATAAACTTCATGGACAACAAAGTACATCTCAGAATCTGATTCCCAACAACCCCACTGTGACCTCTATATGCTGAACATCTTTTTGTTTCTGGAAAGGTGTTCATGTTTCTGGCCTGAATTTCTCTCCTGAAGTACGGATCCAAACCTCTGTCGTTTTTTGGACATCATTATTTGGGCGCTATGCAGGCTCTTCAGGCTCACCAGGTCCCAACCCATGCTCATTCCCTTCTCCATGGTTTCCTTCTTTTAATAAAAGGGGACACCATCCCCCAGATACCTGGATGTCACCCTTGATCTTTTTCTCTTGTTGATTCTTTATTTCTACTCAGGCATATCTATTCTCTCTGTTCCCTTTGCTACTACTTTTCCTCAGGTCTCCACCATCATTTATTCCAATTTTCTCATCTGCCTCCATCTATCTGTTGAGAAATTCCCTTAGAAATAAGTATTATCATGACATTCCTCTGCTTAAACCTCCCAGGTATTCCTGTTGCTTTTTTGTCAAGTCCAAAGCTTTGGGCAAGGCATGAAGGTTCCTGATTGTGCTTTGGTCTCTGCTGACCTGCATGGCCTCACTCCTGTCCCACCATTGCAGCGCTCGTCCGCAAGACTGGCCATGTGAGTCTTGGGGGAGTGATTGATAAAATGTCTGTAGCAGAGAAAAAGTTTTCTTTCTATAGGTGATCCTTTTTATTTTTTTTGTTACTTGCTTCTCTTATTTTTTGGTTTATTTCCCCCTCCACCCAGGAGACTCATGTCCCCTGAAGGGAATAAAAAACATACTCAATAAGCAGCTTGTGGAAGGAATAAATAAGAAAGGTGTCAAAAGTGAGATCTGAATCAGTGAAAAATGAGTGGAATTTGTAAGCCACAGAATACACCGAAAACATGGCAGGGGACTAATGAGTGAGGTTTAATCTGGTGTAGGGATTTGGGTTACAGAAGAGAAAGAAATTATAAATGTGAATCCAAAAAGCCAGTGCATTTGGAAAGGAGGAAGAAAATAGATCCTGCTTCCTCCGGAATGAGGACATTTCTAGTTTGGATGGGAGGGTTGAGTGTGGGGTGATAGGAGTGAGATGTAGATATTGAGCTAATTTGTGAGTGAACCCATGCCAAGCTGAGCTGAGGAGTCTCAGTTTGTAATAATAATTAACGATGCTAGTTACAGATAGCTGGTGCCTCAAGAAACTTCCACAATGTGTTAGAAAATGCTTTCACTTTCAATGGTAATGGGTAAATATTCTGAAAATGATGTGGTAGAGGATGAATGGAGAAGATGACCCTTGATTTCAGATCTTTATCTTATGCAGAAAGTTCTGTCCCTCTAACTGGGAATAGAAACATGTTAGCAAAGCAGAAAGAGAATTTATGGCTTAGAAAGGGGGAGAAAGGGTGAGAGAACATGAATTCCAGAAGGATCGTCAATGAAATTCTAAACACCCTATGCCTGGAGCCTGGGAGAGAGAGCTATCCTTGTTCCTCTGGTTTGTGGAGGATTTAAGACGATCTAGGTCAGCCCTGGTGAGAACCATCATTTTTGGAGTCTCCTTTGGGAGCCTGGCTAAAAAATAGCTTCTCTTACACCCTAGATTTCCTGGGGGCTATATCCCTTATATCTCTGATGTTGTCAGAGCCTGGACATTGGATCAATACCTTAAAATATAGCTAACGAAGCCCTTTACCTCTGATGATTTATTTTGTTTTGTGTTTGGCCAGTGTCAAAGTTTCTGAAACTAAAGACATATTAGTTATTTCAATAAACAAACACCATCCCTTGTTATCTCTGGATTATTTGACTTGTTATAGTGCTTACCAATGACTCTCTTCCAACAATAATTTTAATATTCCTTCTATTTTCTGATTTCAAAGGAAGGGCAGTGATGTTTAAATTAGCCTTTGGGTAAAATTCTAATGCATCTGACACATTTTTTTTCCTTTGGGGTAATGAAGATGATATTTTAACTCTTGTTTGTTTCTGTCTAGTATTGCTTGAATAATAATAATTATTTTTTTGAGACAGAGCCTCAAGCTGTCACCCTGGAGAGAGTGCTGTGGCATCACAGCTCACAGCAACCTCCAATTGCTGGGCTCACGCGAGTCTCCTGCCTCCGCCTCCCAGGTAGCTGGGACTACAGGCACCCGCCACAATGCTCGGCCATTTTTTGGTTGTAGCCGTCGTTGTTGTTTGGCGGGCCCAGGCTGGATTCGAACCTGCCAGCTCAGGTGTATGTGGCTGGCGCCTTAGCCCGTCGAGCCACAGGTGCCAAGCCAATTTTTTAAAACTAAACTTTCTTTTCTTGGAGCAGATGTACAGAAAAAATGTGAAAGTAGTAGGGTTCTTATATATTCTGCTTAGTTTCCCCTGTTGTCGACTTATATTAGTATGACACATTTGTTATAATTAATGAACAAATACATTATTATTATTATTTTTTTACATATACATGTGTTTATTAGGTTTCCACCTTTTGCCTTCACAAAATTAAAAAGGCTTAAAATTTAACAACAATAACTGTTTAAGGTAAGGACTAGAAACAAAAACCTCACAAAGAATGAATGAAGATAAATACATTCAGAAAAGAAATACATTATTATTAACTAAAGTTCACACTTCCTTCAGTTTTCCTTAGTTTTTACCAAATGTCCTTTTCCAGTTGCAGGATCTCATCCAGGGCTGTCACATCACATCTAGCTGTCACATCTTCTCAGGCTTCTCTTGGCTGTGGAGACCAAGGTCCCTGAAGGTCCCTCAGACCTTCCTTGGTTTTGGCCACGTTGGCAGTTCTGAGAAGTAACTGTTGGTCGGCTATTTTGGAGAATAGCATCACCTGCTTTTTTTTTTTTTTGTCTGATGTTTTTTCATGTTTACTACGAGGTTATGGGTTTGTAGGATGACGATCTGGGGATCACAGAGGTAAAAATACAGTTTTCACTGCATCATATCCTGAGTGTACTCTATCCCTGTGGCTTTTCATTTTTGGTATTGACTTTGATCACCTGGCGGAAGTCGCGTTGGTTGGTTTCCTTCACTGTCCCATTACTTTCCCCCACTTTCCAAACTTTAGGGTTTGGAATGAAGCTATATGCAGAGAACACTCAAGGAGCGGGGAGGTATGCTTCACTCCCAAGTGTGCCTATTGATAGTTATTTGTATTCTGCCTAGGAGATTGGTCTCTTTTCCCTACTTACTAATGTATTCAATAATTTATTTGTACCGTGATGGATTCTTGGATGTTTATCTTATACTTTGGATTATAATCTAATACTAGATTATTTTGTAGCTCAACTTGTTCCAGCTGTATTAGGAGCTCTTTAGGCGGCTCCTGTGTTCCTTTGACAAACTCCAGTCAGTGTGGGATTTTATTTCATTTCATTTTATTTTTAAGCACTTCCTTATTTCCTGGCACTACAAAATACTCTAACTCGTCTTATATATTCCTTATTCCCATCAAAGAGTCAGCCATTTCTCCAAGAAGGTTTAGTTCTTTTTATTGGTATCAGAAAACCAGAACTAGGTATACTCATTGCTACTGGGGTGTCATTGCTTCTAGGTCCTTTGTGTCGACAGAGTAGGGACACATATGTGCTCTACTAACCTGTGTGTATACACATATCTATAAATTTTTCTACATGTGGCCATTGCATCTGTATTGAGCTAGATTTGAGTTTGTGCTGACGTCTCCAGCTCTCATTCATTATCCCCTGGATTACTCTCCTCTTCTCTTACTTATCCGTAAACTCCCACTCCAGCAGTGAGAAGTCTGACTCCTCTCCACTGCCCTCCATTTACTTAACTGTTCAATTCCAGTGCACGTGTAGAGCAGTGTCAGAATTGCCATCCTGTGCTCCCAGGGGAAACAACCTTCCTGAGTAGAGTACACTCTTAGGCATGGTTCCATTGGCCTGTAGTCTTGTAGACTTCGGGCATTTCCAAAGTTATTTAACTCAGTACCTTTTCCTCCCATCCCATCAGGGAGGTTGTTTCAGATCATAGTTTGTATTCCATTCTGGGGTGCTCTTCCTCCTAAACGATTTTTTAAAATTTACATACATTAAGGATCACTTCTTACGCTGTGAAGTTTTACGGGTAGTGTAATGTATACGTACAATTATGGAATCATGCAGAAGAGTTTCACTGCCCTTCAAAATCCCCAGCTTTACCGATTCCACCCTCCCCAGTAAGCCCTTATTATCGCTGGTCATCACCGTGGTTAGAGTTATGCCTTTCCTAAACTGTCGCATAATCAGAAGCCTACACGATACAATATTTTCAAATTGGATTCTTTCATTTAGCAATATGCATGTAATAGTCACCCATGTCTTTTTAAGACTTGTAGCTCGTTTATTTTTTCTCGGAATAGCATTCCATCGTATGTATCCATTCATCTACTGAAGCGTGTTTCGTGTGTTTCTAGTATTTGGCAGTTAGGAGTAAAGCGGCTGTCTGCATTCACATGCAGGTGTTTGTTGTGGACATACGTTTTCAAGTACGTTGGATACCTAGGAATACGATTATGAAATGCTATCTCGACGGGGACTATATTTAGCTTTGAAAGAAACTGCAAAACTTCCACACTGCTATATCCCATTTTGTCTTCCTACCGGCAATGAATGAGAGTTCCTATTGCTCTGTCGGTCTGGGGAACTTTGGCCATTCTCACAAGTGTGCCGTGGAATCTCATCGCCGTGAGCTTTCTACTTTTATCTTTCCTTTGAGTAGATGAATTCCTTTACAGAATGAGTGAAGGCTGATATATGGCTGTCTTTTTGTTTTTTCAGAGTTGTTTTGAAAGTATTCTAAAATATAAATTTAACTCATGTCTTGTGAGGTCGATAGTAAATTCTCACTTGTTGGCATGGCTAGGTTCATGGCAACTGCAACTGTATCACGAAACTAATTTTCCCACAGACTAAATAAGAATGAAGTCTCACTAGCCTACCTCCGGTTACAAAACATCACCAAACTTCTAAACAAAGACTTGTAATATGAAACATTGAAATAAATGTGAGGTATGCATACATTTAAGAAGGATGAATAAAAATGAGTAAGATAATGATTTACCCAATTTTGGTAAATCAGTGAGTGATGACAGTCGTGGTGGTGGTGGGTTAAATCAAGGAATAAATGTTTCAAAGAGAAAATTGTCAGGAGCACTTCCTCCCAGTGTACAGGTCAAAAACAATGACAAAGAAATCAGGCTCACGGCACTTTAGAACCTCTT
>CAUYRH010130415.1:0-23608 GCA_963574655.1 Perodicticus potto | reverse complement strand
ATTAAGAAAATGCTATGAGGGCTATCTCTCACAGTACGATCAAAATGTTTCTGATTGTATATGAAGCACATTCTGCCCTATGATTGCACCAATGTACACAATTATGATTTAATAAAATTATTAAAAAAAATAAAATAAAATAAGAGCCACAGAGAGAACTTTAAACATGACATCAGAGGCCATGGGATTGGGGGACTGTCTGGTGGCTGCCAGTAAGGGAGGCAGGAAGAGCTGGAGGTGGGGACAAGCAGATCTGACGTGTTTTCAGAGCCCCATGGACAGAGCCAGGGCCAGAGCTGTGTTATGGAGCAGACTCAGCTTAGCCGAAGGACAGACTATTTACTGGTGAAGAATGAGTCAAAAGGCCATGTGTAGCTCCTTAAGATATGCGATCTTTGCTACTGGAGGAGAAAATGGAGAGGGATCTACAGAGGAAGCATCCAAGGAGTGGGATGATTTTACACCCTAAGGTCAGGTGAGCTGACCAGCGGAGTCTCACATTTGAGGAACCTGTGACTTGCAGTTTCCTTAGGCCAGTTCCAGGGACGTGGCTCTTAGATCTGGGGCAAGGTCTTGGTGCTTGGTTCACTTGCAGGTGACCAAATGGGATAGCTGGCTAATAGGGTTCAAGGGCCCACTCTGCTTGCCCAACATCCCTTTCCTCAGCTGCATTTCTGCCCTAGAACTTCTTGGGGGGCCATGGCCCTGGTCCCTGACCCCAAACCCAACTTTCTTCTTTTTTTTTTTTTTTCATTTTATTTATTTATTTTTTTTGCAAGGTGAATGAATGTATCAATGAATAAACACAGTCCCCTCCAGGGCAAAGTGAATGAATGCATCAATGAATGGACACAGTCCATTCATGGAATTGAGGCCTAGGAAATTCACATGAAACTGACCCAGGCATAGGAAATGGGGGCTCCACATTTAGTCCCAAGTGTAAAGTGAAGGAGACACCAAGGCATAGGCCACTGGTCAGCAGGGAGGGCTTCCTGTAAGAGGCAGAACTTGAAGGGAGTATCAGGCCTCCCAGGGGCCACAGCTCCCAGGCCATCCTCTGCACCCCATCCTTGAGGCACCCCAAACTCTCCCTGTTGCCTTGGCATGCTAGGCTCTTCCTGTTCTGTGCCTTCTGTCTGGAGCACCCTCTCCCCTTCTTTTGGGAAAACCTTTACTCAGTCTGCAAAGACCCCCAAATGCCACCTCCTCTGGGAAGCTGCTCTGACTGGCTTGTTCACCCAGCCCTGAGCAGTGTTTCCTGCATGCCGCGTCCCAGCCTCCCCTTCCAACCTGTCCCCACTCCTGGTGCTGCATCCCACCATGTGTAGGGAGCGCTGGTGGGGCAGGGCCTCCCTGTCTTTTCGGAGCCTTGCTGCCAGCCCAGCCAGGCCAAGGAGCCCAGCGGAGCATGAGCTTCTCGGCCCAGATCTGTGTAAGATCTTGTGATGAGTGGTCCAACCTCACACTACACAGCCGCCCCACGCAAGCTACACACAAGCCATGTCCTCTGGGACCTGGGACACACCTGATGAGGCGCTGGCAAGCGCCAGCCCCAAGACTAAGCCAAGCACGGAGTGGACGCTGCTGAGGCCTCACAGTCCGGATCCTCTGGTCCCTGCTCCTGGATGGTGGGCAAGAGGGCCCCACTGCACGAAGGAGGGCAGGGCTCACGGCACATGCGGCAAGAGCCCCGCAGAGTGGGACTGAGCCGGGCACCCACTTGCCCATCTCAGGGAGTCACTCCTCTGGTGAGATCATACCCTTCACCTCAAGGGAGCAAAACCACTTTGAGGGGGACTTTGTGGGACCACTGAAAAGCGCCCCTTTCCACATTCTCTCTAGCTCCTGCTCCCTCTGGCTGCCCACATCCCACCACTCAGCTTCCTGCCCTTGCTTTCCCCAGGCTTGGTGCCACTGGTGCGTCCTGGATGCTTCCAGCTCTTGCCCCTTGAGGTCCTCAACAAGGGCAGCATGAGAGGGCGCCTGGGCGGGGGGTGCTGTGATTGTCTTTGGGACTTGGTGCTGCTCTATATCCCAGCTGGGGAATTGAGACCCAGGAGAGGAACAGCTCAGAGGAGGGGTGTCTGTGCCCTCCTCTGACAGCCCGTCCCCAGGCAGAGGCTGAGGAGAGTCCAGGTGAGTGAGGGCCAGGCTCCCAGAGGCCTGTAACCCAGGCCCTCCCTTCTTAGGCTTTTCTGCAACCTCCTGCCCACCCATGGCTCCCAGGATTCTCACATGGTTGCTGTGGAGGGGGGTGCCCAGAGCAGAGCACCTGGCCAGGAGGGTGCGGAGGGTGTGCATGTGTGTTGTTTGAACACAACGGTGTTGGGCCAACTGCCAAGTTTGAGCAGGAGCCTGAGGCTCAGTGAGCGGGGCCACCTTAGGGCTAGAGGCTCTCAGGGGAGAGCTAATGCTTAGCGGGGAAGCTGCCAGACCCTCTCTCCTGGCACACTGCCCTCCTGGTTGCCCCTTGTGGGCCTTTGCACACAGGGTGCCCTACCTGGAACATCGCCTCCTTTTGGTGGCCCAGGGAAGCTTGGGAGCTGCCAGCCAGGATAGAAGAGACCAGAAATGACCTCCAGAAGCATGTGTGCAGGCCCCCTCCATCTTGTCTGCTGCCTGGGTGGAGGCTATCAGCCCTGACATAGGTGGAGAAACTGAGGCTCATAGAGCTGACAGAATGTGCCATGTGTGCACAGGAAGGGACAGAGATGTCTGACCCATGTGCACACTCCTAATCTGTTCATGGTCCTGGGTCAGACTACGGTGGAGTGAATCCAGGAAAGTGAGGTAAGAGGGGCTCCCACCAGGGTGTCTGGGCTCTGGCTTAAGCCTTTTGGGGGTTCCCTGGCTGTTCACTCTTGACCCTCACCTCTCTGAGTTTTTCAGCCTATGTAATGAGGCCAAATGCCCCTTCTCCTGGACAGCGAGGGTGAGGCAGCAAGAGGGCATAGGGCAGGGATCCCACATGGGTTCAAGGCTTTGCTTACTCTTGAACTGGATGGCACAGAAACTGAATGGGCACAGAAGGCAGATGATCTAAGTTTGAGCCTCAGCTCCAGTGATCCCTTCTGGGGATCTCTGCTTGAGTAAACAGAGCCTCAGTCTTCTCATCTGTGAAATGTGCATGGCAACCCCTCTGTAGGGCTGCTTTGGGGCTGTGGGACTAGGTGGCCTGTACCCACTCACGGGTTTTGCAAAATCTAGGTTTCTCTTGATGTCTTGTAGGGGGCCCTGCACAGAGCTAAGCAGGTCCTGGGAAGTGGGGGACCCTGGCTGGAGGTGGCTCAGGGTGGTTGAAGGGGTGTAGGTCTGGTTAGGTCCTGTTAAGGCAGCTGCCTTTGCCTTGAGGCAGTGGGGAGCTATAGCAGGTTCAGCAGGGTGGTGAGGACTAACTGCTAACCCCTTTGTCTTAGTCCATTCAGCTGCTGTAACCAACTGCTGTAGACAGGGTGGCTTATAAACAACAGACATTTGCCTTTAACAGTGCTGGAGGCTGGAACTCTAAGATCAAGGTGCTGGCAGACTGGTGTTTGGTGAGGGCTGTTCCTCATAGACAGCAGTCTTCTTGCCATGTCCCCCACATGGCAGGATGGGTGAGGGAGTTCTCTGGGGCGCTTTTTATAAGGTCACTGGTCCCATTCATGAGGGTGCCACCCTTGTGACCTAATCACCCCCTCCCCCAAGGCCCTACCTCCTAATATCATCACCTTTGGGCCTAGAATTTCACTACATGAATGCTGGAGCACAAGTGCGCAGACCACAGCTCCTGTTTAGGAAGAGGGTGCCTCGCGTGTCCTGTTCTCTAAGTGGCTGGCTAAGAGACGGTGCCATGCCGGGGCTGGTGATAGTCTCTATTGCACTCTCACAATATGCAATTATTGTGTTGCACCCTCAGTGGTGGCAGGAGATAGAAGGTAAATCCACCCGTTTCCTATCTTTTGGCCACCGTGGTGATGTCATGCATGGGCTCATTGCCCCAATGCTGGGGTGGCCTGTGACAGAGGTTGACAGATATCAGATCATCTCATTGGGAGGCCTTGGATTTTTAGGGCCTCTCATGGGTGGCTGCTTTCTGGTGTGCTGTTATGTGTGTGACAAGGTCCTCATCCTTAGGCTCTACTCCTGTAGGTATGTCCTGTCTCTGTCTCAGAATTCTTTGTCCCAGAACTTCCAAGGTCTTTCTTTCCAGCGTCTCAGTCAACTGGTCAGGGCACTTCTTGCTGCCCGTTAGCCCATATATACTCTAACCTCTGGCTGCTTCTCTTTCCATACAAAATTGGTGGCCATCTGAAGCTCTGCCTACTGTCAAGACCCAGTCCCTGAGGCTGCAGTGCGGTTGTTGTCCATTTTGGCCTTCACAAATGAAACTGATTTGTAACCCCCGTGCTGAGGGCCTGGGCAGAGGGAGGGGACTAGGACAGTGCCGGAGGGAGGCAGGGGACACAGGCTACCTGCTCATGCTGCTGCCCCCTCTGGCCTTGCTTCCGTTAGATAGAACTGATGGCAGCGGGAGCTGTGTGGTCCCTTGCTGTGACATGGTCAGTCATTCTGTCTCCAAATGGCGCTCCAGGAATTGTTCTCAAAAAGTGTAACTCTCTGTTGCAGACACCATGGGCTTACTCCGGAAGCATTGTGATTCTCCCATCACAGCTCACCATAAACTCCAATGACATCTTTTCCTACTGCAGATTCCTCCATCCCAATAGTTTGCTGGACCCTGTGGCCCAAGCCACAGAGCTACTCGCACAGTAGCCTGAACATGCTGCAAAACCCTTTCCGGATCTGAGGCCCCCACCCCCACTCAACGCTGGCAGCCCTTTGCTGAATCCAGGGGGTGACTGGAGCTGTGTTGCTAGGGGTGCAGGGTGTGCTGCCCATCAACACTGTGCTTACTTCTTTGTGGGAGGAAGGGCAAGCTGCAAGAATTTGTCTTTTGTTTGGAGGAATGTCTAGGATGTCGCTGACCACTACACCCCTAAAAGGATATGGCAACCCCCTAAGACTTCACAGGATTTACCTCTGGAGTGTACATATCTTTGAAGGCTTTTAGTGGTCTGGTTCCTCCTTGCTTACCTGGTCCAATCTGCACAATGCCATTGATGAAGCTGATTACTATGATTTTCTGTGTGATATGTAATGACAGAGGGCAGGAGACAGCACAGCCTGGGGAAAAACTGTAAATAGATGTTCTTCTCCATTCCGTGAGAACGTGAGCTATGTTTGATTCTCCTTTTTGATTGGGACAGAAAAAATGTATTTGTCAGATCGGTGGCTGCATATCACACTGCTGAGGCCGTGTTAATCTCGTCTGGCAAAGATGCCAACTCTGCCACAGTAGTGTGACCCAGGCTGTTCCTTCTTGAAGCTGTGATCATTAATATCATCCCCCAGGGTTCTGCAGGTTTCTGCACAGGCCCTGTTGGTGAGTTACATAGAAACATGATGGGGACAAATACCCTTGCATTCTTAATCTCCTTAAAGGAGGCACTAATTTCTGTCATCCTCCTTTCCTGGGACGTGCTGTTGTTTCTGATTTATTATGGTGGCCAAAGAATGGTTTCAAAAGCTTCCATTTGGCCTTCCCCACTCCTACAGCTCTTACCCCACAGACCAAGGGGCCATGGTGGGGATTGTACCAACTGGCTATGCACACCACTTCCAAACATTCATTTGGGGATCAAAGAAATGACTTTTAGGTGGGTCTGTGGACACGGCGCCTTTGAGGTTAGGTAGTCCTTGAGTAGGTTTCCATGTATGAACTGGCTCCCATAAGCCCTGGCCCCTGAGGGGCCATGGCGGGGTGATGTTTCATGTCTCTCGGGTCAAAGTCCGTTCGGGCCCTGCTTCTAGTAGACTTCAGAATGTTTGGGTTGTTAGCATTACTAGCCATTGTATTTATTAGCTGACTAAGAGGCTGGAGTTCCTTTTGGGGAAAAACTGGAAGAATTATTGCCAAATATATGTAATATGATACTGTGGGATCCTCCATTTGTGGGACCCACCACTTCTTTAGTTAAGAAGTTTGAGGTCTAAAAACTGACACAGGCATGGAGATTGGGCGAGAGATCATGACTTCTTCTTGATGTGACCTCCCTCAGTCTTTGGTTCATCCCTATTTGATTTCCTCCATTGGCACAAAGTAAGAAATGCTCTTGTTCACATTGTCTACTCTGGCCCAGTGGTCATGACTGTCTGCAGGTGGGGCTACTGTGTCTGTCCTGCAACCTGGCTGGTCACTGCAATGACAGCAAAGCCCCAGCCCCTGGGAGGTAGCAGACTACTTGGACTTTGATGTGTGAGCCTTGCCGTCCCCATTGCTGTGAGGACCTCACCTGACATCAGCGATGGCCTCCAGATGAGAGTCACAACTGAATGTTGGCGTAATGCTGGCATCCCTTGGATCGTGGCAGGTAATGTGTCCTCAGGGCATTTCCCTGGAACATGACCATCTGGTGGCCTTCTGTCCTGACATATTGTGTCCACCAGCATGGTCCACTTCCCTGAGCCTTTGAGCTTCTTCACTGTGTGACTGGTAATCCTACTGTTTCAGTTTTGATCAAAGTTCAAGGCTCCCAGGAGCCACCTAGGAGTGAGTCTGGACCTTCTCCTGGAGTCTTTGCTGGGACATTATATGCTGTATCTTGGGAGAGTGCTACTGAGTCAGCAGGCTCTTTCCAGCTGGTTTTACATTCCATGGCTCAGGGTCCTACATGCGCACCCTTGTCTCCTGTTGGAACATGCTGGCTGGGTTGTAGGGCTCCTTAGGGGTGTAATTCCCTTTGTACCTTATCAGGCCCCACCATGTCCCTTGCTAGGTTTTGCTACAGCCTGACCCTAGTCATAGGCCTAGTCTGAGGGAAGGTGGGACAGACCCTGAGGGGCACAGCTGCCTGGAGTAGGTAGCCCTTTGCATTATTCCCTGGTACAGGAGGAGTGGTGGCTCTTACTCAGAGCAGGGGGCATCTCTGTAGGCTCTGAGGGTCCTGGGTGCTGAGGAGCCAGAGTCTCCAGGAGTGTCTGCTTCCATCTTGTGTGTCCTGGTTTCTGTCTCCAGCTTTTCTTAACAAATCTGCCTTGCTAGTGTCTTTAGCCTTCTTTGAACTTCAGCTACTCAGACTCCTGGATCCTTGGCTGGATCCTCACCTCTCTCTATCCTGCCCTGGCAGGAGATGAGACCATCAAGGAGGGCCTTCTTTTAGTTTCCTGTTACTCCCCCTCAGCTGCCCATTACCTTTCCTGAGTGCCTTATGGTACCTAGCAACAGCTGCCCATCCCTCCATCCTGTGCCTCCTGTGTCCTCCTTGGCTCTCAAATGCCTGACTCGTGACACCTGTCAGAACTCCCGCCTGCCAGTACCTGCTCCTGATTCTTCTTGGGCAAGACTTCAACACCTGGGCCCTGCTGTGTCCAGGCCTACCACCAGAGGTGCCACCTTTTCACCCGCTTCCTTGGCCACTCCGAGTGCCAGCTACATCAGATTGGTTCATCTGGAAGTGGATGCTGAGGTGGATTTAGTGCAAGATATTTATTAGGATCAACGCCTGCTAAAAGAAGGGGGAGTAATGGGGGCTTGAACAGGGGTGGGGGGGAGTCAGCTGCAACATAGGCCAGAGGAAGCCCTACAAGCATCTTGGCTCCATTCCCGGGGCCTGGGAAGGTGGTGGGACCTGGTGAGGCACATGGTTTCCTCTTGTCTTGAGACAGGGATCACGATGCTTTTACTGCCTCTCTTTCCCCAGTCGTGAGCACAGGGCCTGGCACAGAGGAGGCCCTCTACAAATGTCCCTGAAGGCAGCTGCTTCACCCTCACAACTACCTGGGGCAGGTTGGAGTAGCCCCACTTCACAAGTGAGGAGACTGAGACCCAGGGATTCTAGTGCCTGCCTCAAAGTCACAGCTCAGAGAGGCCAAATAGGGCTGGACCCTGCACAGCCATACACGGCGTCCAAGGTCTTTGCAGAGAGCCCTACTGTGTCTCTATCATGCATCTGTAGAGCTGAGCTGCTGCTGCATCTGGGTGAGGACAGAGCAGATGAGAGCCTGCCACCAAGGCTGGAGTCCCACTGAGTGCCTTTTGCTCTGTTTTAAACATTATCCCCTTTCCTGGGCCAGGTAATACGCTGCTTAAAAAACAGTGACATGGCTGGGTCAGGGAGACTGCCACGGGGTGTTGTACTGGCTGTGGGACTGGCTCCTCTTGTGGCCTTGGGCAACTCATTCTACCACAGCCTCATTTTCTCTGACATGGAAACTGAGAGTGTGGGGAGAGATGGAAAGATGTGGACCCACCCCAGCCCTTGCTGATGATGTCCCATGGTCCAGCTGTGTGACCTTGGGTAAGCACCGGACAAGGCCCTCAATCTTTCCAAACCTCAATTTCCTTGGCTGTAAAATGGGGTGATGAAGTTATCTGTCTTGTAGCACCATTGTGCCGATTAAGTGAGGCCTCAGTAGATGTCCTTATTACTTGTATGATTATTGCTTGTCATAACTGCCAATGTTGCTTTTGCAAAAGGGAGGCCAGAATTGGTAGAGACTGGGACACAGGACTGATCTGGGCCTCCCGTGGCTGTACAGATGGGCACAGTCATTCTGTAGTAACGTTGGGGGAATTCTCCATGTGTCCCTCAGGATGCAGCAATCCTCTCCCAGAAATGCCGTATCCTCTGGCATCCTTGGCCACCCCACAAGGGGCATGTGTCAGGATGCTCATCTCAGAGGCACTCCTGGAGGTGGCAGTGGGTGGGTAATAGGTGGTGGATGTGCCCTGAGGGATCTGTGTGGCAGCCAGAACCAAGTAGATGCAGAGACACAGATGGATCTTAAAGACATTGCTCTGATTGAAAAAAAAGCATCAGGGCTATACACAGTGCTATTCTCTAAATGGAAACTGCATGCAGACAAAACAGCAAGAACCAGTCTGCCGAGCACATACCATTAAATAAAACCCTGCACATCAGACACGTGGGCGGGGCTGCCTCTGGGGGGAGGGAGGGGGAAAGGACTCAAAGCAGACAGCCCAGAGCTATGTGCTGGCCAGTAAGGATCGTGTGCTGTGAGTTGAGACCTCTGACTAATCTGACCTTCTGCAACTGAGCTTAAAAGAAGGAAAAAGGGAAGACAAGAAAAGGAAGGAAGAATGGATAGAATGAAAGAGAGAAAGGCAGGCAAGTGTTCAGTCTCCTACACAAAGTCAAGGCTGGAAAGGGATTTGGGTCCAGCTCTGAGGGGAGTAGCAGCTAAGGTGTCTCAGAAAAGCCTAGTGGTATCCTGCAAAAGACAGTGGTAACCACAGCTGGGAGAATGCATTGGCTAGACTTTTTACAGTGACAGCTATTTTCCTTCATGTCCTCATCTCTAAAGACAGGGACTTTTATTGGGATTATTACTCCCATTATACAGAAGAAACAGCTGTGGCCGGGGGTGAGTGGGGTGATCCAAGGCTACACAGCAGTAAGGGGGCAGGGGTGCTGGTCGGAACTCTAACCCAGGATCTGACTCAGAAGTGCTGGGGCTTGCTCATGGCCCCATAGGTGACAAGCACTTAAAAAGAAACCCCAGCTAGCTTTGCTGCCTCCAGATCCTGTCCGCGCCCCCTTGGAGCAGGGAGCATTCATCTGAAGCTAAGCAACCAGCACACTCAACAAAGCCCTGACAACACATGCGTGTTTTTCTCTGCAGCCCACTGTACAGGGACAATAGGTATTTACGGCAGCCCTGAAATGCTGTGTGAGCCTCCGAGGCCTTTGGCATTGCCAGAGTACAATTAGACAGCATGGAGAACAATTTTAGCTGCGAGAGCACTTATTGTATTAGTGTTCTTGGAAAACAGCAAATCTCTGTTACTTAAAGCAGCCACATTACCGAGCCCAGTGCCTGGCCCCCAAATCTGGATAATCCCTATGGATTCTTTTGAATTTCACTGATGTTCTCGCTTCCTGCCTCGCACTCCTCCAGCCCTGTTTTTAAGTTCCTATTGCTTGTAAGAAAACATTCAAGGGCTTCATCATGAGTTTTACAGATAGGTCTGTAGGCTGTCACCTTGTCTCTCCCAGCCCAAGCTTCCCTCCAGTGGTTTCTAGAATGGGGCAAGGGCAGGGGCAGGCCCTTGGGAGCCCTCCTCCTAGCCTCAGGCCTTTGCTCCCCAGTTTGCTCCTTTCTGGAGTAGTGTCCCTGCTCACTTGCTTTAAAGGAGCAGCTCAAACACTTCCACTTGGACAGAATTCATCTATGTATCTGGGGGTTGTGTCACCTCGGATGCCCCTCCCTGACATGGGCAGTAATGCTTCTGACCCCTCCCCAGTCTGGGAGCTGCTCCAGAGTACAGCGCTCTGGGTACAGGCCTCCTTCTCCCACCCACCCGCCCACTGCCGCCTTCTGGCTTGGTATAGGCAGGTGCAGAACAGTCATCTGATGATGTTTTCTGGACACAAGATGATTTCCCATTATCCAAGAAGAGGGGGAGGTCTCTTTGTTACCAAACTTGTTTCAGTGACACCTGCAGATAAAGAGGAGAGACCTGCTTGGTTTCCTTCCAGAGGGCAAGGATGGCCTGGGCATAGCTGGGCAGAGAAACGAGGGTGATACTGGCATAGGACAGAGTATCGGGGTTGGTGCCTTGAGCAGGATCCCCTAAGGCAGAGCCTGGAAACAGAGCTTGGGTACAGCTTTATTGGGGAAGTGGCCTAGGGGCTGTAGTGGAGGGCAAAACAGTAGAGGGAAGGGAGCCCCCACCATGGCACTAGCTCCTCCACCTCCAAGAAGCTGTGGCCACATCTCAGAATCATCTGCTCCAGGTAAGGGGAGTATGTGTCCATTCTGCCGTGGTTAGGAGACTTTGGATTGATGGATATGATGCAAAGGAGGTTTCCATGGAGAAGGCCTGGGGTGGGGGCAGGAAGGGAGGTGGGGTCTCCTGAGTTTTGACTCTGTCAGGCATCCCAACTGCAGGCAAGCAGGGCCTTGTGTGGAACTGGTAGCTGTAGTTGTGGCTGAAACAAGAGGTGCCCCGAGAGGTGCTCCGGTGCTGCCCAAGGTTGTGTCTTGAATCTCAGGCCCCAGGCTGCTTTATTTATTGTTTTAAAAAAATAACTTGCTGTGTTACAGAAAACTTGGAAAACACAGAAGACTCTAAAAAAGGAAATAAAAATGACCTGCAATTCCACCCACTACTGAGAACCTCAGTTAACACTTTGTTGTATGTATTTCCTTTTGGTCTTTTTTCTCTGCATATGTACATACACAGGAGTGTGTGTGTGTGTGTGTCTGTCTGTCTGCAGCTGAACCCTGTAGATTTTACAATAGTGTCATAGATTTTTGGCAATTTTATCTTCCTGATTCTGCTCTGCTTTTTCTCTGCTTCCCCCAGATTTCTGCCCTTTTGATGTTCCAGACACCTCCTGATCCTCTCTCAATATTGGTCTCCTCTCTGAGACCTCCCCTGCTGGCTGGTCCTACACAGATGTCCCATTGCTGGTCAACACAGCTGCCTCTTTATCCCACTGGTCTGTGAGCTCAGGGGGTTAGTGGTGGTGCAGCCGTGCTGCTGTAACAAGCAAGTAAAAAAAAGTGTGAAAACTGCCAAGAATAATTCTTGGCATAGAGTGGTGCCAAAGCTGTTAGCTTCCCCCAGTGAAAGAGGGAAGGCATGAAATTGTTTGCACAGGGCAAAGTGGGTCTCATTCATGAATTCATCACAGTGTTCAGCATGGATTGGACATATGATAGACGCTCAATAAATGTCTATTAACTAAGTAAGCATAGCCATAATGCATCAGACTGACTATTGTAAATGACAGAAACACAAGTCAGGCTAGTTTAAGCAAAGATTGGCTTCCCAAACTGGGAAATCCATGTGCAGATCTGGTTCAGGTATAGCTGAATCCAGGAGCTCATATAGTATCAATCCATACTTCCAGACTCAGTTTCTCCTTCTAGCTCCCTGTTCTCTCTGCCTCAGTCTTGGCTGTCTGCACAGAGCTGTCAGGAGGGTCTTAGGACTGCACTTCAGCTCTTTACAACCACAGATAAACAGATACCTCCCAAGGGTCTATATGACAAATCTCCAGCAAGCAAGAAAAAGCAGGCCTGGGTCAAGGGCCTCATTTTGTTGCTTGCTGGGACCAGCTCTCTTCATCAGGTTGAATGTGGTGGCTTTCAACAGGAAAAGATGCTCATTATTGGAAGGAGGGGGAAGGTGCTGGATAGAATGAAAAATAGTGCCCTTAAATGTTTAGTACAGGAAACAGATTTGGGAATGGGATGGAAAAAAATTTCTCCCCAAGGAGTCTGTAGTGGTGATTGTCTTCCACGAGTCCAAAGGCATAGGCAGCATCTGCACCTGCCAGCCAATGATGGGTTCTGCAATGTCATGGGACCCAGTTGTGGTCAATGAGACACAGTAGCCTCCCCCAGTCACTTCTTCCTGGGATGTTGTCAGGCCCGGATGTGACTGCAGAAAGGCTGCTGTCATCTTGCCACCAGCCCGTGGATGATGGCAGCTCCGAGGGCTTAGAGAGCAGGAAGCAAGAAGACAGAGAGGACCTGTGCCCAGTAGGATCCCCTCCCTGGGCACTCGCATCCATCAGGAAACCCGTTGGAATCAGAGTCAGCTGCTGCTTGAGGCAGAAACCACCCTAATTGATAACAGCTGTCATGTTTTCTGTAGCAATGAACAGAACTGAGACGTATGTTTCACAATTTACTAGCTGAGTTCATGAGCTTTTGACAGCTCCATCATATTTCCGGAAGTTATAAAAATGTTTCTTCTCTGGAAATGAGGGATGTGTGTGGGCCCCACCCCCATGGCTCCGGCCTGGCCCCGCCCTCCAACCTGGGTGGAGAAAGGGTTTTGCTGCACAGATGGGATCCCCAAGATGTGCAAATCATATTTATGTAGAAGGAACCCTATGTTTTTACCTACTCTTGTGGAATTTTATAGAAACCCCACTCAGCAGACCTATCTGTGCTGCAGCCTCCTCCAGCCATTCCAGGGTTCCTGAGTCTTTAAGCTGAGGGAAGACCAGGGGCTGTGTGACATTTGAGGGCTTGGGCACTCCCCACATTTGTCCCAGAACCCCGCCCAGAATGAGGCGTTACTGAAGTATTTTTTGAGTTGATTGCCTTCCCCACTGCAGCCAACTGGATTTAGAATTGAGCAGATGGATGGATGGATGGCAAAATTGGTGGAAGTTTGAGGGGGTGGATGGTGGATTTGAGGTGGATGGAATGATGGACGGAGCTTCCCGAGCCGAGTTATCTGATTTGGGGAGCATATCAGACCTGGCTCTGGCTCTTCTAAGGATATCCCAATAATTTTTGCCTCTAGTAGAGGAAGGAGTATCTACTCACCCCAACACTGAGCTCTGGAGACTCTCAAAGAGAGGCAAATGAGGATTCCGTTTTCTAATTTAGGGGCCCAGCAACCTCACCCAGAGCCCCTAGGCTCTGTTCCAAAAAGCTGGGGAGGAAGGAGAGAAGAGGAGGGGCTAAGGGACCTGAGTGTGAGGGTCTGTGGCTTTGAGTAAAGGGGGCTGGGTGTTTGTGCATGCGGGCATGCATGTGGATGAGGGTGGGATGTGGGCTTAAGTGCGTGAGTGTGTTTGGGTTTCTGGGTGCCTGACTCTGTGGCCTGTGGTCACATGTCTGTGTGTAGTGCGTGTGTGTCCTCTGTGAGTGGGGTCAAGGAGGCACACCTAAGCGCAAGTGCCCTATCGAAATCCTGGGGGCTGCAATCCTCAGAAGTCCCAGGGATGCGGTGCCCTGGCAGCCCTTTGTCTGTGAAGCCTGCTGTACCTGGAGGGTGCCCTCTTTGAGGCTCTGAATCCCACATGTCTCAGATCTACTTACATCTAAATAATCAGAATTCTTTGCACACCATGTGTGCCAGGGGGTGCTTCTAACTTCTGAAAACAAGAAGCCACAGGTACACAGCCCAAACTCACCTACACTCAGAGGAGGATTGTCTATGGGTTATAGGAGTACGTAGGTCTGCAGGTTGGGGGATTGAAGTGCTGGCTCCTGGTCCAAGCACTGCCCACTCTGGCAGGGGTATTAGTCCAGGGCCTCTGATTACTCTCCTTACCTTCAGTTCTGGGGATCCCCTATCTTCCTGGAACCTGTAAATCTCACCTATTTCCCGTGGTTCTCTTGGATTTCTGGTTCTCCCCGATATCTTCAGTGAAGATACCCACCACCTGCCATGGCTTCCCAAATGCAGTCGGAGAGAATCTTTTAATGGATTTGGCTGAAATCCTTTTTGGGACATCTTTCTGAAAGGCCAAGGCAGGGCCCCTTACCGCATGAGTAGTGACCAACCTTCGTGAGCTCTCCATCAGTTCCATGACCTGCATTCCCTCTCACCAATACTTGCAATCTCCTTCACAGGCAAGTGTTATTTTCAACCCCATTTTGCAAAGAAGAAACCAAAGCCTAGAGAGTTTAAGTTACTTGCCCAACGCCACACAGCTATGAATGAGAGGGCAAAGATTTGAACTGCTTGTCAGAATCTGGGTTCAGAACATCCACCCATCTCCTGCCCTGCCAAACCTGCAGCCCCAAACTGCATCCCCATTTCTGGCTCTCTCCTATTCCTTCTACACCTCTGAGGAGTTTTCCCTGCCTGTCCCACCCAGCTATCCTGCTACTGGCCTACCTGGAATCTGGGCAAGGACCACCGTCCTGAGGCCTCTTTCTGCAGGTCCCTCTCCAGGGAAACTTTCCCCGATAATTTATCCATCCTAACTCAGGAGCATCCAATCTCCCAGCCTTGGGGCCACGCAGAGCAGGAAAGGACCGGGTTGGCCCTGAGAGGTAACAGATAAAACTGTGTGGTCAGGTAATGAAAGCAGGACTACTCAGGGCAGGGCTGTGAGCCCACCATCTTGCCCGGGACCTTGCTGCCTGGCATGGGGGTCCAGGGGGCCTCAGAAGTGCCAGGTTTTTCTGCCTGATGATGGGAAGTACATTTCCCCATAAATACAGAAATATGGATGTGCAACAAAGTTGTTATGTAAAGAAAACCCTTTTCCCTCCAAGAGTGAGGGAAAAGAACTACCCAGTGATGGCTCTTTCTACCAGCCTGCTGTGGCAGAGAATCTTGCCCCTTCCATCATGCCTGTGGCATGTCACACTCCAGAGTGCCACAGCCCCAGAGTGACTCTTCTGCCTCCTTCCTGCCCTTGTGTACTTTAGAAAACCCCACTTGTTATTTTCTCCCATGCGTGCTGCTGCTTGCATATGTTGCTGGTTGGGGGCTGCACAGATGTAGCAACAGGAGCCTCATGAAGGGGTCATGTCCTGGCTCTGACCCCTGGCCGCTTGGTGGCTCTGTCCCATCAGCTCTCTCACACACGGGCATCCTCTGTAAGAAAAGGGCCTTGGACGAATTTCTCTCTAAGTCCCTTTCTGCTCAGGCATCTAAAGACCATTTATAACTCCAGGAATTATTTGCTGAGCTTTTTCTTCTTGATACTCACCAGCTGCTTTTCCTTCTCAAGTGGCCTGTGCCATATTTGAAAGAATGCAAGGTGACAAAAAAAAAAGAAAGAAAGAAAAAGATTCCTTTTGTAAACGGTTTATTTTCTACATGTGTTATGGCAATTGCAAACACTTTTGACATCCGGAAGCTTTTAAAACCAGGCTGCATTGTTCAGATTGCAACTCCTTGAGGAGACCTAAGATTCACTTGAAGTGGTGGAGGACAGGGGTGCACAGTGATATCTGTGCCGGGCACTGTTATCTGTGCTTGTGCCAACTCCGTCAATCCTCCTAAGAGCTCTTCTATGTAGGCGCTACTATTATCCTTCCTTTTACAAATAAGGCAACCGAGACATATGAAGAAAACAGTTTTCCTTGGTACACAGTTCATAAATGGCAGGACAAGATTCCGCCTGGGCAGCCCAGCCCCAGGGCCCATGCATGTGGTGGCTATACTCTCCTTAGGAAGGGGAAAGAGCTGGGCTTCAGAGTTCCACAGCATTGAGCTCAAATTCCACTTCTGCAGCTTCCCGGAGGTGTGAGCCCTTCACTTTGTCTCTGGACACACCCGTTGAAGGAATCCTGCCCCAAAGAGCTCTGTGGGTGTTTGTTGAGGGGCACCTAGGGTACCGGGGATCAGAACAGAGGAGACATGGCCTCTAAGGACAGAAGTCTCTCCAGGGATCCCAGTTGTTCCAAGAAGGGGGAAGCGTTTTCAGTTTCAGGACAGGGTTTGAGCAGTTCCTCTGGCTATAGGCTATCTATCCACCCCTTGCACAGATGTGAATACTGAGTCTAGGGAAGGAAGGATCTCATCACAGACAATGACAGTAAAATTGAGAGCCCACACATCACTTGTGCCTGCCCAAGGCCTTTAGTCAGTGCACGGCAATATTTGGAAATGTCAAGACCAACCACCATTCACATGCAAGCTCATTCAATCCTCACACAGATGGTGAAGCTGGCAGGGCAACACCCATGTTGCAGAGGAGGAACATTGAGGCCCAGTTGGGTCATAGCTGCTTGTCTCTGGCATTTTGCATTCAGAGCTTGTACAAATGTGTCTGGCACTTCCTGAGCTCGCCCTGGGAACCTACAGCACACTCTCAGTTCACTGGCTCCAACCCGGGTTCAGAGAAGGGCCTTGGAAATCCTCCTTGCACATGTGTGTGGGTAATACTGAGTGCAGGGCATCCCGAGTATCTCAGCGGGGAGCTGCCTGGACTGGGGCCCAGAGTAGTCATTGAGCCAATTTCAAAGCTCCTGGGCCCTACTGGGGACTCCAGTGGTTATAGGAGTTCACCTCTTTCCTGTTCCTTTGGCTCATAGGAAGACAGGTGCCTCAGTTTATAGAAACAAGGCTCATGGGCTATGGATTTGGTGAGGGTGGCACATGCTCTGAAAAGGTAGGGTGTTCACCTTTGGGGCTTCAGGTGCATCCCAGGCAAACGTGCAATCACTAGGACAGGGGTGGGACAACATCAGGCACTCTGGGCTGTGTAGTAAAAGCAGTTAAGCTCATCCTTGGGCGCCTGACTGCCTGGGGCAGAATCCCGTCTCTGTCTCTTGCTATCTGGGTCATGTGACCACCCATGCCTCAGTTTACCAAAATGGGAGTTATAATCAGGTCTCTCTCATAGTGTTGCTGTGGAGACTCATTTATGGAGCCCATGTGAGCTGGAGCTTAGTGATGCCTGCTGCAGAAAGCCTGAATGTTGGCTTGTCTTGGGATGAATTCCTTTTAGCCTCTCGGCTCTAATCCTGGCCCTTGTGCTGCCCTGGATCAGAAGGGCCTGAGGTCTTGGGGACCACGGAAGTGCCTACTCAGAGAACCCTGGTAATGTGACAGTAGTGAGAGAGGAGGGTCTCCGGGGCATCGAGGCCAGACGGCTTATCATTTCTCTCCTCTGGGAGGTGGAGTGGGTTCTGGTTCTTATGCTAAATTATGGACTACTTCAAACATGCAGAAAAGTACACAGACAAGCGTAACCACATCAAACCCGTGGCTCAGATTGTGACACAGAGCAATGTCAGCTTAGCCCCCTCTCTCCCAGGTGAGACACCCTTTAGAGGTTGATCTGTCTTCCTTGCGTATGTTTTTGTTTTCAGTATGAACACACTTTAGATTATTGGTGCATTTTTACGTATAGAGTATATTTTGTACATATCCTTCTGCAACTTGCTTTTCCCACTCAGCTTAATTTTTTTTACTGAAGTGTGTACACTTGAGCAGCATTTAGTACCTTCACAATGCTGTGAAACCATCACCCCTATCTAGTTCCAAAACATTTTTGGCATCCCTGAAGGAGACCTCGTACCAATTAAGCAGTATATTCTCCTCCAACCTTCTTCTGGAAACCATAAATATTCTTTCTGTCTCTATGCATTTACCTTTTATGGATATTTCATATAAATAGAGTCATGCAATAGCCACATGATATCTCTGAGACTCCTCGGCGGGGAGACGTGTGGACCAGCTCCTTGCTAGCTGCTGTGGGCAGCACTGCCCCATGCTTTGTAGGTGAACTCACCTGCGCTTCCGCTGCATGTCTCCTGGGGCTTCACCTGTGGGTACCTCCTCCTGTTCCTTGTGCTCTTGCAGTAAGTCCCCAGGCTAGATGTTCTGGTTACCTAATGCTGTGTAACAGACCACTCAGACCTCAGTTACTTAAAGCAACTTCGTTTTGTTATTTCTCTTACTCCTCTGCTTTGCCCAGCCCCTGCTGTATTGTGCTGGTCTCACTCACAGTTGGATCAAGGCCAGAGTGGGAGGCTCATGGGGGTATTGGGATGGCCGGGCCCCTGCTCCTGCCATGTGGCCATTCTAACAGAGTAGTGTAGGTCCTTACGTAGTGACTGTCGATCCCTGAAGGAATGAAGCAGAAGCTGCCAGGTCTCCATAAGGCCTGAACCCAGGTGCCCAGACCATGCCTTCCCCTGGTATCAGCAAGTCACAGGCCCACCAGAGCCAGTAAGGGGGGCGGCACACAAGAGTGGTCGCTGGGGCTATCTCTGAGGACCAGCCTCCACATTGGGTTGTGGGGCTCAGAGCGGCTTCTCTAAGTCTGGGGTGTGAGCATGTCCATTTTCTGGGGATGTTACTAAGTTGTTCTCCTAAGCACACTCCTTAAGGGCAGAGAAGCCATCCCCAGCATCCCTGTTTTGCACTCTTCAGTTTTGCCCATCTAGGTGTGACATGGGGGACCAGCACTGTTTGAGTTTGTTTCTCCCTGAGTTGTGGGGAGGTGCATGAGTTTTCTATTGCTGCCATTACAACAGGCTGTCTTAGCAGCCTTGGACAATGCACGTTTATTCTTTCATAGTTCTGGAGGTCAGAAGTCTGACATGAGTATCACTGGGCTGAAATCAGCCTATCCACCAGGCTGCATTCCTTGTAAAGACTCTAGGGAAGAATATTTGTTTTCATTTTTGCTTTACTTTTCCCTCTTGTAGAGGCACCTACGCTCCTGGATCAGGGCCCCTTCCTTCATCTGGAAAGCCAGAAAGAAGCAAAGCTTCTTCCAATCTCTCTCCTCTGAACCTCCTGCCTCCCTCTCACAATGACCCTTGTGATGACATTAGGTTACCTGGGTAATCTATCTCATGGTGCTTAATTTAGTCACATCTGTGAAGTCCCTCTTACCGTATAAGGAAAATATCCATAGCTTCTGGGGACTAGGCTGGGACATCTCTGCAGACCACAGGGTGGAGGGATTCTTGTGGGTTTGCTGCCACCCACTTTTCCACTTTGGGCAGTTGCCAGTTTGCACACTGTCCATCTTTCTCTTGCACTGTAGATGTTCACTGTGGACCATCGTCCCCTGCTATCCTTGGGGATTGGTTCCAGGACCTCTACAGATACCAAAATACCTGGGCATCCAAATGTCTGACATAAAATGACTTAGTATTTATAGGCAACCTCCCTACCCTTTAAGTCATCTCTAGATTATTTCTGATACCTAATGCAATGTAAATGCTATGTAAGTAGTTGTTAGGTTGCATTTTTAAAAATTACTTTTTTATTGTTGCATTGCTATTATTTATTTATTTATTAAAAACTATTTTCAATCCTTTGTTGGTTGATTCTGAAGATGCAGAATCATCCATGGATATGGAGAATGTGGACTGTGTAGTATGTAGGTTTTATGCACTACAAATTTGTTTTCAGTGTCTGCTTTGTTCTTTTTTAATCACCAGGGTGCCAGCAGGAATCATCTGGGTATTGGAGGAGAATTTAACAAAGGGATTACTTGCAAAAGTGTAGAGAAAGCAGCAGGGTAGCTTTCCCTCAGGGTGGCTTCATGCCTAGCCAGAGCCCTACTGTCCCCAGAGCCCCAGGGACAGGTGGAGGTGGTGGAGAGGGTTTCCTGGCAGGGCCTGTGGTCTCAGTTAGTCCATGCCATGCTGTCAGAAGGGTCTAGGACTAGGTCTCCTCACCTCAACCTTCTCAACCCTGCAATCTGCTGCCTGGGCTCCTGCTGGCCAAACTTTCCCCATAGGGCCCATGGAAGACAGCCTGTTGATGGAGAATCCTGACAGCTGGCCTTCCTGGCAGTGAGAGAGCAGGCTGCAGGGGCAGGCTAAGCCAATGCTCCAACTTTGTGATAGCATCTTTGTTACAGAGAAAAATTTTAATTTAGTCATATAGCAATATTTCCTTTATGTTTACTGTTGTCTGTTTTTAAATAGGAAAAATTTCCCTATCTTAAAACCACAGAGATATTTTTAAAGAGGGTTTATATATATATGTATATATATATATACACATACAGATATAAATGTGTATATATATGTATGTGTATATATGTGTGTGTGTATATATACACATATATATGGTAAAACAAGTATAACATAAAGTTTACCAAAGTGTGTAGTTCAGTAGTGTTAAGTGCATTCACATTGTTATGCATCACTCTCCGGAACTCTTTAACTCAACTGAAATTAAACCCCACCCTATTCTCCTCCCCACCCGACCCATGCTCATGTGCTCGTGACAACTCCCATTCTACTCTGTTTCTGTGAATTTGATGATTCCAAGTACCTTGTGTAAGTCGAATTATATAATATTTGTCTTTTTTGTGTCTGGCTTATTTCACTTAGCATGATGTTTGGAAGGTTCATCCATGTGGTAGTGTATCTCAGAATTTCATTCCTTTTCAAGGCTGAATAATATTCCATTGTCTGGCTATAACACATTTTATCTGTTTATCCATCCATGGGCACTTGGGTTGCTTCCACATTTTAGCTATTGTGAATAATGTAGTTATGTGCAGGGATGTTCAAATGTCTTGTTAAGCCCTTACTTTCAATTCCTTTGGGTGTAATACCTAGAAATGGAATTGCTAGATCATATGGTAACTATATTTTTAACTTTTTGAGGAACCACTGTTTTCTATAGCAGCTGCACCATTTTACAATCTCACCAACAGCATGCAAGGGTTCCAGTTTCTTCACATCCTCACCAACATTTATCTTCTGCTGTTTTAAAATCTAGTAGCATTCTCCTGGGTGCGAGGTGATATCTCATCATGGCATACAGATATTCTTCTAAATGTTCTTATAAAAGCTAGAAAAGTGTGTTTTTCATATTCAGGTGTTTATTCACTAGTTATTTCTGTGTATTGTGTGTGACAGGGATGCAATGTAATTTCCTTGTCTTTGGTCCTAGCAAAGTTTACTGACCAATCCTCTGCTCCCACTGGCTGCAGACACCCCTTCCATCACATACTGCATTCCCACATGTTGGTGAACCTATCCCTGTGCTCTGCTTGTCTGTGCACTGCCTTACTTTCCCACTATGCCTCTGTAAATTGCTCTGTTCCCTTACCCTGCCTATGACAGAACATTTTTCCAAAGATGACAGCCACCATGTGTCCTGTTCCCATGTGGCTCGCACAGCATGATCTTGGTACTCCTTCCATCAAGTGGGAGGTTTCATGTCCCCAGAGTCAGGCAGACCTCTGTAACTGGCTGGACAAATAGAGTTTGCTTCTATACCTTCTGAGGTATATAACAAATAGAAGTGATGCTATATGCCTTCTGAGGTTAAGTCATAACAATGCCACGTATTGACTCTTTCGGGATGCTCACTCTTGGAACTCCGCTGACATACTCTGAGGAAGTCCAGGGCACTAAAGAGATGCCATATAGGTATTTTGGCCATAAGCTCAGGGAGTTCCCAGCTAGCTTCTGGCTATTGCCACCAGGCAATACAAGGACACCTCTGAGACAACAACCCAGCCTCTACCTGACTGCAGTAGCAAGAGGGCCACTGGTTGAGAACCACCCAGCAGAGCCCAGTCAGCCTCCAAAACCTCAAGGAGTAGTAATAACATAATTATTGTTGTTTTAAGTCACTAGGTTTTGGGGTGATCTTTGATATAGTAATAGGTAATGAAATGTTTATTTTTTAGAGAATTTTTTTATTATTCAATGTTGGTTTATTATTGCCACCCAAAGTTTGTCTGTTTATTATTGGTCTCTTCCAAGCTAAGCATGAGCTCCCTTTGGGTAGGACTCACTGGCTTTGTTTCCTATACAGCAAGAATCATGGCTGGCTCCTTTTCGGCCTTGAATATAAATATTTGTCAAAGGAAGGAATAAATGCATAATGTCTCTCCAATTCTTCCTTCTCCAAAATTTCTCTTGGCTATGCCTGGTTCTAATATTTCCTGTGAATTCTAAGATAAGGTTGTGAACAACCCTTTTGGGATTTTGTGTGGAATCATATTGGATTTAGAGATGAATCTGGGAAAGTCAACAGTATTCAAATTCTTGCAACCTGTGGAACTTTTCTTTAAGTGGAATTTTCCTTGGGGCCTCACAATATTCCCTACGAGAGCTATGCTTGTGGTCTCTGGTCCCCATGGGGATTGCTGAGCAGGCTGGGGTGCCATCATGGGTGGGACAGTTAACAAGGGCCTGAGTACCTTCTCTGGGAGGGGCCATGGGAAGATGGGTACTGCAGTGCACATGGGGCAGGACCCTGAGGCTGAGCTGGGGACACAGCACAGTGGGATTGGGTCCAAGTGTCCCAAAGGGCAGGAAGGGCTTTTAGGCCAGAGAAGGCAGAGCTGTGGCCAGGATAAACCTGGAAGCCTGCATCTTCCTTCAGGGGATTAGGCCATCAAGATGTAACAGCACCCTCTAGGACAGTCACCCGTCCCCTGCCCCCTCTGCTTTCCTGCACAACACTTTTCTGTCTGTTCTGTGGCCTTTAAGGTAAAGCCTCAGCTCTGCCAAGGCCCTTCCACCTTCACCTTTTATTCTATCTTCTCCCTTACTGGCCTCATGGACTTCATAGCCATTGTCTAAACCTGCCCGGATGGTCTTCACTGCCAAAGCTCTATACTCATCATTCCATTCATCCCTGAAGTTCTCACCTGAACTCCCAATCCTTCTTGAGCTACACCTCCTCCAGAAACCTATCCTCAACCTCCTCCGGGGGTTCCCCACCTCCTAGGCTTTCCGCTTTGCTGGTTTCTGCTTCTCCAGCTGACTCCACTGCTCTGTGAGGGTGGGATCAGGTCTCCTTGGTGGCTTATTCAGGCCTGGGGTGAGGGTGTGGAGAGTGAAGTCGTGTATACTTCTCATACATGTGCTCACATATACAGACGCACAGCTGTGTACCTGTCACACAGGCACACACAAGCACCCAAACAGACACTTACACTTTATACACAATAACTCACATACACTCATGCACAGACATACACACATCACACACTCACGTGAAGACAGATACATTTGATCACACAGGCGTGTACCTGCTTGTGCAGTTGGCTGAATGACGGATTTTGCTGTTTCTTGGCCCATGCATGTGCATCTCCCTCTCCGTGGCAACTTCCCCTGCCCACTCCTGGCTCTGCCTCTGGCCATAGCCTCACTGAGCCATCAGAGTCCTGATGTACTATAATGGTGAGTGTTTTTTTTTTTTTTTTTTTTTTTTACTTCATGATAGTATTTATTTTTTATTTTATTTTATTTATTTTATTTTTTTTTATTGAATCATATCTGTGTACAATAATTCAGTCATGGGGTACAGTGTACGGGCTTCAGATACAATCAGAGATATTTTCATCAACCTGATTGTGATAACATTCAAGAGACTTTCTCATTACTTTGTGAG
>CAUYRH010130406.1:0-32846 GCA_963574655.1 Perodicticus potto | reverse complement strand
GGCGGGATCACTCTATTGTTGCTGGAACTTTGTAGGGAGTCACCCTGTGCAGCTCCTCTGGGACTTCCCCAGCCAGGGAGTTCTGGCTCTGGGAGCAGCTCTGGAGTGTGGCAACCTTGGATCCAGCAGCAGGGCAAGGGATGGTGTGCACTGTTCTGGGACTGCCAGGCACCCAATGACTTTGGAACAGAGAGCCCACGGCTCCTGCAGTCTCCCCCGGGTTGAGGGCTCCACGCAGAGGCAGGAAGGGCTCTGGAGGAAGGGCCCTGTGCCCATGGCCTCTGGAGTCCCTGGCCAGATGAGTGGGGCCAGTGCAGTGACAGGGAGGGTACGGGAGGGAGGACACAGGTTGTGCAGGTCCTGGAGCCCCTGTCTAGAGAGGCAGGCATGCTGAGGCCCAGCAGGCGCTGTCACCAGGGGGTTCCTGGCCGGGGGAAGGACTGTAGAGGCCCTGCGGTTGTCAGGTGCGGACCCGTGCAGTTGCTGGGGGAGTCCCTGGCTGGGGTTGGACCTGTGGAGGCCGGGGTGGTCAAAGGTGGAGTCCCTGGCAGAAGGTGGACCTGCAGAGGCCTGGCTAGCATGGGGCACAGGGCCACATGGTTGCTGGTGGAGTTCCTGGCCAGAGGCAGGCTTGCAGAGGTCTGGTGGTCTCTGTTGGAGCCCCTGGCAGTAGGCGGACCTGCGGAGGCCTGGCTAGGGTGGCGCGCAGGGCTCCGCAGTTGCCAGAGCAATTCCTGGTCGGCAGCGGGCCTACAGAGGCCTGGCAGTCACCAGCAGAGTCCCTGGCAGAAGGTGAGCCTGAGGAGGCCCTTTAGGCTCAGGGCGCAGGGCCCTGTGGTCTCCGGGGGAGTTCATGGCCAAGAGCGGGCCTGCAGAGGCCCTCCTGGTGCCAAGTGCAGGACCGCGCTGTCGCCAGGGGGGTTCCTGGCTGGGGGCAGGCCTGCAGATGCCTGGCCATTGCCTGTGTAGTCCCTGGCAAAAGGCAGACCTGTGGTGGCCTGGCTAGCACAGGGTGCAGGGCTGTGCAGTTGCTGGGGGAGTTCCTGGCTGGGGGGTGGGCCTGTGTCACCCAGCGAAGTCCCTGGCACAAGGCAGATCTGCAGAGGCCCTGCGGGTGCCAGTTGCAGGCCTGCAGAGTTGCCAAGGGTGTCCCTGGCCAAGGGTGGACCTGTGGAGGCCTGGCAAGCATCCTCCAGTCACCGGGGGAGTTCCTGGCCAGGGGCAGGCCTGTAGAGGCCTGGTGGTTGCTGGTGGATTCCCTGGTTGGAGGGAGGGAGGCTCGCCCTGGCCCCCCGGAGTCTTTTGCCAGTGGGGTGTTTGTTCTGGCAGGCAGGGTGGGGGAGGGTGTTGTTCAAGAACCTCCTCCCTCAGTCTTAGTGGGGGTTAGGCTTCTCATTCCTCAGGTAATGGGGGAAGGGTGTATTATAAGTTCAGAATGGTGGGAAAATCTTTAGTTCAGTTTTTCTGCCTAGCAAGAGAGTGTTCAAAGTCACTTCAGGGTCACTCTGGGGAAAGCAGACCCTACTTCCAACAGCACTCTTCCATGGGGTGAGACAAGAGGTCTACAGTTCACCCCTTGTCTGTAGAAAACCCACAGGAGCAAACAAAGAGAAAAAAGAAAGGAAACAGAAAAGCAAAAAACCCACAGCTTTCTTGGGGGAGGGGACGGACACTTTCCCTTTCAGATGAATTTTGTACCTGAAGCTTGCTTTCTTGGGGTCTCAGCTTGCCTCAGCAGAGATGACCTGCAGTTATCACTTCTCTTTCTCTACTGGGCTCCCAGTCTTCAGCTTAATTGCGCAGTTTCTGGAGGTTATTTTTCCTTTTGGACAGGAGCCTCTTTCTGAAGCTGCTTCCATTTGGCCATCTTGCTCTGCCCCCAGCACAGTTGTTTTAAAACTGGGGATGAATTTGTCACTCAAGGGAGCGCTCTCAAAATGAATTTGCTTATATTTTCAACTCTATTTTCCTTCTAATGGAAACCTCCAGCCTCCCTTCACTGTGGTTGCCCTAAGGACAGGTGACTGGTGAGGGTTAATGAATATTTGTGAGAAGTTTCCGTGAGTTACTCAATTACCTAAACCTTTTTCCTCTCACCAAACGAGAAGTACATGTGCAATAGCAATTACACTTAAATTTTAAGATAGGGGATATTGTTAGATTTGTTTCATTTTTTTCCTAGGTAAAGTTGGTTATTATTCAGGACTTTCCTATTTGCAAGCAACAAAAGTACAAGTCAAACTGGCTTTGGCAGAAAGGGAGAGGTTTGTCATACGTGTCCAGGGCTGAGGCTGGCTGGCTTTGGGTACAGCTGGATTAGGATCCTGAGCAAAATTAGAAGGAAGTTCTCACCTCTTTATCTTCAGCTTCTCTTTTCTCTGTATTTGTGTTATTCTCAGATTCTACAGTGTGACCCCCAACCAATTTAGGAATTTTTCTCTCTCATAGTTCAACAGACCTCCACAGAGGGAGAAATTTGCTTTCCCTAACAAGTCTCCTGAAGGATTTAGCCCTGCTGAATGCTCTTGCCTATTTCTTGTGACCATTCCTGAACTAATCACTGCAACTATAATAGAAGGAACAGCCTACCCTTTTTTCTGACTTATGAGCAGGGAAGATACCACTCAGTCATTACCTCTAGAGTTGTTATAGTTGTCCGTGGCTGACATCTGTTCTATACCATTCCACTTGTCAAATGTTTTGTTTTTATTCCTGATTCTGGATTACAGGCGCATCCTTGAGTTGACAAAAGGGGTGATCCCCTTTGGACATTATGATTCAGAATTGAGAAAGTGATAGTGACCACACAGGAAAATTATGCCAGGAGGAAATGGGAATAGATATCATTTTTTCTAGGGAATGAAATAAGCACTTTTGGTCATGTTTCCCCCTATGTAAAATAGAAAACATAAATCAGTTGCTCTCAATCATTTGCCTATCCATTCTAATTTTCTATGAAAATAAATAGTACTTTGTAGACTTTTCTAGTACCTATTACTCGTTGTACCAAATCTACATATAAGTACCTGTATGCATATGTGTGTATGTTCATCTGTCTGCATGCATTTGCATGTGTTCACATGTGTATACATTACTTGGCTTGCACCTAGGAAACTGAAGTCACCAGGGTCTCACTGACAAATAGCGATGGGGGTATAGACCCCCTCCCCCAAATCATGCTCATACATTCATGTATTACCCTTGGAATGTTAACATTTTAAGAGAATTTTAAATTTATGAGAATCTCCTTAAAAATAAATGCTTTAACTCAAAGATTACTGTGCCAAATGCTGGAATTTGGAGTGCCATTATGAGAAAGGCATAAGTGGAAGTGGGTGATCACATTGAGGAGAAGAAAAATAGGGTCTGTGCCATCACCTGCATTTGATGACTTTTACCTATCTTACCATGGTTTTGCTTTCATGGTACCATTCTGATGGCTTGTTCTTTACATTCTTTTTTTTTTATTAAATCACAACTGTGTACATTATTGCAATCATGAGGTACAATGTGTGGTTTCATATACAATCTGAAATATTTTCATCAAACTCATTAACATAGCATTCATGGCATTTTCTTGGTTATTGTGTTAAGACCTTTATATTCTGCATTCAGTAAGTTTCACCTGTACCCTTCTAATTGCACCATAAGCGTGGTCTTACTAGTGTTCTTCATATTCTTAATAGTATCTTTATTCCAACCTGTCATCGAATCAGACAATAAAAAAATGGACTGCTTCTGTTGAATGTGGCATTTCCTACCTCCCTAGCTATTGCCTTATTATGATGTGTCAGTAGGGGTAAACACTGAGGTGGTGGGGTAGCTTTCAATAATTTTTTTATTATGCTATACTAAGTCCCTGTATATCCTATATATAGTTCATTGTTGTTGTTTTTCTCTTCATTGGGACAGATGACCTCTTTTCTCTACTCTGACAAAGGTTTCACACAAAAATTGTGAGGTAAATACAGGGTGTCCCAGAAGTTGCCCCTAAAGTCACCATACATTTGGGAAATTATAGCCAAATGAACCTTTATTTATAAAATGGTCATTACAATATATTTACAAAATATTCTCTACATGTTGACTGCTTGTTTGTAAAATGTTCTAATAAAATATTTTGTAAATAAAGTTACTTTGGCTATAATTTCTTGTTCTCCCCATGTATGGTGACTTTAGGGGCACCCTGTGTTTAAAATTGAAACCATAATCCAAGCACGAGATCTTCTATCTCGTTCATGTGAAAATTACTTATTGAATGCCTATTCTGTGCAACTCTGGGTGATATATAAAGATGAATCACTGTCTGATAGTGATAAAGCCTGGATATAAATCAGTACGATACAAGATAAATAGTTATGCATGTCATAGGAGAGGAATAGATAAATTGCCATAAGAGATGAGGGAATAAAGAAACTGCATTATTGTAGAGGGAATGCTAAGGAGTGTGGTACTTTGGCATCTTGTGATGGTGAATCAATGACTGACTTCGTATGTGCTCAGGCTAAAGTCAAAAGCATGTTCAAATTTAATTTCAAGAATAAGAAAGGACTTCATGAAGAAGGGATGTAAGCTGAGCCTTGAGAGATGAGTAGGATCCATTCAGTATTAAAACAACTCCAAGAAATCCTGTTCAGAATTCATACATGGGTTACCTTGGGAGAGGTAACACTATAATCCATTTGCAGCCATTTGATGCTTAGATTGGGAAAGCAACTATTCGTCAGGATTAAGAGAGTGTACCCAGAAACTGGTGGGGGTAGAAAAAGAAGAGGCTGAGCACAGACCGTGGCCAGGAGAGATCAGTGATGCTAGGAAGTTAGGGGAAAGGTCTTGGGAGTTGAAGAGATCTTTTGTCTGCTTCTAGGTGGGTATCAGGTAGTCATATGCAACACCAGGGAGGGAGCTACAGATTTAAAACAGTAGGACCTGGCAAGTGAGATTGGGAAGAGGCACTATGAAAGCAATGATATGGATGGAATATTTCACAATAGATGGAATATGAAAAGGGACAAGATGGTTTATATCTTCTCTTCATAGATTGGCCCAATTTTCAGTGTTAGAAATATAAGAGTGAATGAGAGAAAGTCTCCACCCTCTGGAAGTCGATAGTCTAATGGGGGAGGAGGTACGCCAACGAACAACTATTATGTATGTAGTGTTTCATTGCAAACTTGCTTGAGTCTTAGGGCTTGAATCCTTCCAAATAATCTACCCCAACTATCCATTTTAATTATAGGTCTTAATTAAAAATTTTCCCCACTAATAGTCATTCAGTTTTTCTTGTATTGTTTCTTTTATTCACTTATGTGTGGACTTATTTAACATTTGAGCACCTACTATGTTCTGTGCTTTTCTGTGGGTGCTGGAGTACATGAAGGACAAGAGGGATCATGATGTGTGCCTTTAGGAGCTTCTATTCTACAACAGTGTCATCCCATAGAACTTCCTACAGCATGAAAATGTACCACACTCTGTTGTCAGGTGTGGTACGTGCAAGTGATTTTTTTTCTTTTTTATTAAATCATAGCTGTGTACATTAGCGCAATCATGGGCTACAGTGTGCTGGTTTCCTATGCATCTGAAATATTTTCATCAAACTAGTTAACATAGCCTTCATGGCATTTTCTTAGTTATTGTGTTAAGACATTTATATTCTGGATTTAGTAAGTTTCACCTGTACCCTGCAAGCAATTTATGGCTATTGAGCAGTTAAAGTATGGCTAGTGTGGCTGAAGAACTAGAAGTATAATTTTATATAGTTTTAATTTAAATATAAATAGCCACATACACCAAGTGGCTACTGAATTACACAGCACAGTTCTAGAAGGAGTGACAGGCAATAAACTAGTCACATTTTAAATTTATGAATTATTTTAGGTGCTATGAAGTAAATAAACAAGTTTCCAAATTAGAGAAAAATGGAAGAGGATGTGCTTTAAGGGGTGGGCAAGTAAAAACTGTCACCACATTTGAGATCTAAGAGGTAAGAAAGAGCCAGTTATAGAAAGAGTCTTGAGGGACAGAGGAAAGACATTCTCAGGAAGGGAAATGGTTTGGCATATTCGAAGAACTGAAAAAGAGTGGCCTGAGCTTCCTAAGTGAAACAGGGGACATGCAAAACAAAGTTGCATGACATGGCTCCTGCCTTCCCTTGGACAATCAGGCAGCATGCAGGCCAGACCCATGGAGAGCACCAGGCTTGTAGCTAAGCCGCACACTGCTGGTCCCTGTTGTCATCACAGAGGTCATTTCCTGTTGAATCTTTTTCCATAGAGCCCAAGCGTGATGACACCTCACAGCATGTATCCAATCGCATTTGACCATCTGCCAACTATATTACATGATTCAATATGAAAATATCAGTGCCTACCATAGAATAAAAAGTTAACTTTGATGAGGTTCACACTTATAAGAAGTTTAACGTACTGAATACTAATTCAGATATTTCGTTTTAACAGCAATAATGATTAAAATTATGACAAAAGCTATTTTATTTTTCATGCATTTATTTTTTGATATTGCCAGAAGGAAGCTAACTTGTGAGGTCTGGAAACATTTATTTCTTGAAGGCTTTTTAGAGAAAACGTGGGGCAGGTAGGTAAATAAATAGGAGACTGACTTAAAATAACTTGACTGTTGTTACAGCTGTCGATCCTTGCTTTGGAGTTTCTTCTCTAAGCTGTATGGGCATTCAGACTGTAGACAGCATTCTAAAATCGTTTAGAATGTAGATTTCTTGTATACTTTTTTTGTTTTTTGTCTGTGGAATCATTAGTCTAGTTTCTAGAGTTAGGGAAATTACCTTTAAATGATGAAGAAAAAATTATAAAATATCATGTGATTTGTTCTGGAGAAGTAGAACTTTTTTAGTAAAATAGAAAAATGTACCACAAATGTTCTAATGATATTTAATTACTAACACTGACTTGACTGCTAACCTTTTATTTTGCCTAGTTAAGTACCAAACATGGACATTTATTTTGTATTGGCAGGTTGTTTTGTGTAACACAAAGTAACTAAATTGCTATCCCCAGAGCATATACTTTGAGATAATCATAATACCATATAGTTCTACCAGGCTTTAGATTTGCCCCAATTCATTCACAAACATCTTGTCACTTCACACAGCAGCCACGCGAGAAAGTATGACATGATATGTTCTCTGCTTCTGCAGTGACTCTGAGGACACCTCTGATATGCCCTGGGAGTTTGGATGAAGTGTAGAAAGAACGTGAAGCCAGACGATAGGTCATTCTTCCTTATGGAGGGAAGAGGCAGCCCAGACCCTGCTGTATTCTTTCTTCACTATTCAATGCCTTGTGCTTGCAGAACCATGAACTAGATTGACATTAATTCTTTGAATTCAGAGTAGGAAAAGTCTGTGTGTTAATTTAATATTTTCGTATTACAAGTAACCAAAATGTAAGTCACGTTGGACAAAAAATCACAGCAATGTATTAGTTCTGATAATTATAGAGACAGGACTGAATTTAGGGCTCAATAATGAAATAGTGAACATCACTCATCTTCTCTGGCTCTAGATTGGATCTATTATCATTTAGTTACTCTACTTACATTTTAAAAAGAAGTTTCCATGTTTTAAAGATTAAGCAGAGCACAGTAGAAAAAACACAGTTGTCAGGAAACCTAGACTCTATTCTCAATTCACAGTGGCTGTGTGAATTTCCTCTATCAGAGTGGTCAAAGAAGTGAGCGAGCTGCTCCTAGAACTACGTCTTTCCAGATTGAAGTCTAAAGTATCTGGTGTATGTGTGTTTGGGGGAGGGGTTCACCTGGGTTCCTATATCTCCAGGAAAGATATTTTCCCTTTTTTTCTTTTGTTGGCCTTGCTTATTTCAAGATACAAGAACTCTCAAGAACAACTTGCACCAGCTGGAGCAATGGGGTGCTATTTGTGAGTCTGCACCTACTAAACCATGGAACGAATGGTAGAGAGGACCTCTTGAAATAGAAAGCCATTTATTGCTGAAGTAGGATGAAATAGATTCTGGGTGGTCTTCTATCCCATGCAACAATGCAGCATTATCATACTGACTGATCCTTTAAAAGTCAAATTTGATCTCAACCTTTTTTAGAGCGATGAGCTAATCCCCTTGGCTGTGCATGGAACCAGAATTCATGTCTCTGCTTTCTTCGCATAAGGACTCCCCAGTCACAGGGTGCCCGAAGGGGAATTAGGCTATTCCAGATGGCTTTGATCCATGCCAGTACTCTTCATTATGTAAACTTTCCTTCTGACAGCTCACAAGGAACATGTCACATCTTGAAAGAGGAGTTTTCATTAACTACTTTGCTTCTGCCAAATGGAATCAGTGTGTTATGTGGACCCCCGCCAGACATCAGAGAGATATGTTCCTTCTGTCTGCAGCACCAGTGAGGCTCCTACGTTCAAGCTGGAGTCTCCTATTTCCCCAAGATCAGTAGACTTGCACTTTGTGGAAGAGCCCTCTTGCCATTTAGGCAGTGGAAGTTTGCATAGCCCCAGTAGCAGAACTGAGAATAAACCCAGGCTTCCTGACCAGTAGTGTCCTGCGTTTTCTACTGTATACTACTTAATCTTTAAAATCTGAAGTGTTCTTTTATAAACATGGATTAAGTAAAGTTTGATAAAGGGTGTATATTTGCTTTAGAAAAAAAAAAAGAAACTCTTGGTCATCATTTTAGCTTCCCTCCTTTACTTCCCTGCTATGTGTAATAAATTAGGACATTCTTCTTATTTTAATTTTTATGTACTCCTAAATATATTTACTTAAAAAAGCTCCACTATTTATCCATCATCATCATCTTTCTGCCAGGCTACTATATAATAGTTCAAATGGATTCTCTGCTCACAAAAGACACAGGGTGCTAATATAGAAACCTAATTCTAGTAGTCTTTCTTTCAAATTTTCTATGGCTCCTATAACCTTTGCCTAGGTGTTAACTCTTGAATGAGGTTCCCTCTACTGCTTTTCTTTGCCCTTATCCTAGACACATTCTCCTTCATAGAACAATGACCTTTTCTTGGTTCTTTGCAAGAGCCAGTTTTCCTCTTTTTCAACTCAAGACCTTTGCACATGGTGTCACCCTTACTTGGAATATTATGCTCCTTCCCTTTGCTACTCCCTTAGACTTAAGGTCTGCTTCATCCTAAAGAATGTTTCCACCTTAAAGCTATCTTGTTCTACAGAATTTTGCTTCATTTCTCCATCTGGTTTAGTAACTTCTCCACAAAAATAGTAGATTATTCCTCTTCACTATGCTGTCTGTTTTATCAGCCTCTTTGCACACATAAAATACATGTGTTCGCACCATGCAAACACACACCTTTCACTGTAAGCATTTTCTGATTTTACTAGCACTTACTACAGAACTGGAAATCTTGGGGAAGGAGCACACAGCAAACAGGGAGCTTTTTCTCCAACCGATCCTGCTTTTTATCTCTGCTTCATGTCACTGCTTTCGATGAAGAGCCTGCTTCATAAAATGCCTCACTTCTAGCAAAGGTTATTGTGTTTATCGTGTGATGGTTTTTTCTTTTATAATCCATTTTGCTTTAGCTTCCACATAAAAGGCAGTGTTTCTCTTGAGGCATATGCAATGTAAGTCTAATACCCTTTTACCTCAATGCACTCTTTATTTTTGCAGTTTCTTCCTTCAAAAAATATATAAGTGATAACTATTTGTCCAGTTCAAGTCCTGGGAACAGTGGCTCACATTTAAATAGAAATTGACATCTTAAAATAAAGTATCTAAATTCTACTGATAGAATTTCAGGATACATCTTAAACCAAGCTAGAATGTTGAAGTGAGCACAGGTATTGAATCCCCTAGAATCTCAACTTTTATGTAGCTAGCCAGGGTCCTAGTACCTCAGGATTGGAAAGAAATTTTAAATTAAAAAATATGATTCAAGGCTCGGCGCCTGTGGCTCAACGGGCTAAGGCGCCAGCCATGTACGCCTGAGCTCGTGGGTTCAAATCCAGCCCGGCCTACCAAACAACAATGGTGGCTGCAACCAAAAAAAAAAAAAAAAAAAAAAATATATATGATTCAGTAATTAGTTAGTTCTTCTCCAAAAATGTTTTTAAATTTTAATCAGTTGTGTGTACACACATGTATTACGCTGATTGAAATCAGTATTGATTCTCCTCTGGATAAAGTAAGTAACCTTTCAAATGGGTTCACTACGTTCACACTTCACCTTTGTTCTTCCATAATTGATTCCCAACATGTAGTAGCTAGGATAATATTTTTTAAAAAACTACTCATATCACTTCTCAGTGGTGTCTTAGTCATTAAAAGCCAACATACTTAGATGGCCCTGAGGCCTCCAGGAGCTGTCCACACTTAACTAAGCTGATCTCTCCTACTCTTTCCCTCTCTCTCAGTCCACTCCAGCCACGGTGGCCTCCTTGACCTTCCTGGCTTTCTTCCACTTCTTTCCTTTTTTGGTGGCTGTCCTTGGCCAGGCACACTCTACTCTCCCACCCATTATCTAACCTATAATATAATTTAGCTGCTTATTGGATTATTTTATACCTCCCATAGACAGAATGCAGTCTTTATGAAGACAGGGTTGGTAGGCTGTGTTTTCATGGACACATATCTTATTGACTTGAACAGGCAGTCAAGTCAATATACTGATGAAATAAAAGAATTGACTATTGCCTACTTCTACAAATATCTATTAGCTTTTAGAGAGTTTATAAAACTCTTTAGGCCAAATTGTAAATTTCCAGTAAGTTTCAGCTAAGGATGTAACTGTCACTGTATTATCCAATTCATGTTTATAATTGATGCAAAGTTCTTGGCTATTTTCTAAATCCTCTTAAGATCCTTTGTTATTTGCCATCCTATCACCCATTTGTTCTGCCACGTTATATTCTCTGTTCTTAGCATGATCTTTTTGACTTCATTATCCAGTTTCATCGTCCCATCTTGCCTCATATCATGGTTAGCTCTGCTTTGTATCTTTTCCCTAGATGCCTTTTGAGAATAGACTTTTTTCTCCTTTCTGATAGTTCCCTATACATCTAGCAACATCAACTTTATTACCATAAGTTGGAGGGCAAGAGAATTAGTTTTTTGACCATTACTAAATCTGAAATACTTCATTCATAGGAGTGATGGTTCATCCTATGAACAATGCATATTCAGAGATCTGTTATTCTCATTATCTACAATCCCAATACATTTCTTATCACCCCAAAACTTAGTGGCGTAAATTAACAACAATTAATAATTTTTCATGAATCTGTGGGTTCTGCTTGACATGGTGTGGGCTGAGGTCCTCAAGTGGCTGCATGGTTCAGGATGAGACTGAAGTGTCCAGGATAGCCTGGAATTATCCAGGGCCTCTTCCTCCTCCTGGCTTCTCACTGTTCAGTGGTCTGTTCTGAGTTTCTTTATAGCATGTAGGTTGGCCTTTTAGAGTATAAGTGAAACTTTCTTGGGAGCCAGCCCCAGAACTGGTATAGCGCCAACTCCGGAGCATTCTGTTGGTCATGGGCAGAATTGCTGGGAATCATATTAGCAGGTAAACTGCAATAACTTTTTCTTAGAACTTAGAAGATAAGCAGCGGCAATTCAGAATGTGTGTCTGAAGGTAGGGACTCAAACAGTTGCTGATTTTGGCTAAACAAACAGTGTGTGCCAGAGTTGAGTGGATGTGTGGTTGGCGAAGGTTAAAATTATACAAGAAAAAATCTCAAGATTTCTGAGAAGCATTAGTATTTCATGGGGCATTTAATGTGAAGGCAAAAAGTGTGATGTTCCCCAAGAGAATTAATGCGGCATGGCCTGGCATAGTAATTGATGTGCATGACTCATGTTGTTAAGAATTACATGTATACTCTTATCAATTGGATGAGACAATGTTTAATATATCATATGAATTTTATAGGAAAATGATTTATTTTTTAAATTTTAGAATCACAGTGAAAATTTTAATTATTTGAAATTCCCTTCATGGGCAATAGTTTATTTTCCATCCACATCAGAAAGAAATGAGTCTTCTTTAACTTTTTCAAAGTTTATCTTTTATAATCACAGGACTGCACGTGCAGTAGGTGTTTGATAAATGCTTGCTGATTAAAATCAGGCCATGAGTGCAAACTAGAGGCATGAGGATATTATCTTTCTATTCATAGGCAAATTTCCTTTTTCACAAAGGTTAATCTGATAGTTTCTAAAAATATGAACAATAGATTTTTTTCTTTTCATAGCAGTAATGGTACCTGAGTGGATTAATTGCCTTTTTGTTCCCATTAGCTTGTGGCAGCTATGCAGGGCCCATAGCACAGAACAAAGGAAGCAATGCTAGTCATGTTTTGTTGCAGATCATGGAAAAGAAAACTGGGTTAATGAGAGGGTACAGGGATTGGGCAAAGCAGCTCATGGTGGAGGATGCCAAATAAAGAGGATTAGACAAGTAGTAATAGGATGAGAAGGGAAAAAATTCATATTCTGAAACATAATGAGGAAATGAAGCAATTTCCAAAGAAATTAATAGGAATTAAAACTAAAGGGAAACAATCAACAGAATAAAATGACCACCGATGAAATGGGAGAAAATATTCACAAACATATATCCAATAAAGGGTTAATATCCCAAATATATAAGGAACACTCACTACTCCATAGGAAAAAGCTAAATAACTCAATTAAAAAATAAACTAAATAACTGAATAGACCTTTCTCCAGAGGAGATGTACAAATGGATGACAGGTATATGAAAAGATGCTCAATAATCAGGGAAATGCAAATCAAAACTACAATGAGATTTTACCTTATACCTATTAAGATGGCTCTTATGAAAAAGTGTTGGTGAGCGTGTAGAGATAAGGCAACCCTGTATACTGTTGGCAAGAATATAAATTAGTACAGCCACTATTTTTTATTTAAATTTTTGAGGTTCCTCAAAAATTAAAAATAGAACCACCTACTATATGACCTAGCAATACCAGTTTTGGAATATACCCAGAGGAATGGAAATCAAGATCTTGAAGACATATCTGCATCCTCATGTTTATTGCCACATTATTCACAACAAGCAAGACCTGAAATCCACCTAAATGTCCACTGACAGTTGAATGGATAAAGAAAATATAGTGTATACATACAATGGAATATTATTCAGTCTTATAAAAAGGAAATCCTGTTATTTGTGACAACATGGGTGGACTTGGAGGACATTATACTAAGCAAAATAAGACAGACGCCAGACAAATACTACCTGATGTCATTTATATGAGGAATATAAAATAGTCAAACTCATGAAGCAGAGAGTACAGTGGCAGTCACCCAGGCTGGAAATATGGGGAAGCGGGGAGGTTTTAATCAAAAGGTATAAAGTTTGTTGAGCAAAATTAGTACTAGAGATCTACTATATGGTGTCGTGCCTGTAGTTAACAATGCTGTATTGTAGAATTCCAATGTGGTAAGTGTTCTTATGACATGCACAAAAACTTATGAGAGAAGCAAACTTTTGGGAATGACAATCACTAGATTGTAGTGATGGCTTCAAAGCTGTATACTTCTCTCTGAACTGGTCAAGTTATATATGTTTGTTGTATGGCTTTTTGTATGCAATCATACTTTAATAAAGTATTTTTTTTTAAGGTAAATTCTTACAGGAGGACAGTCTTAATGTTGGAGAATGTGACTCAGCCTCTGACTGCTGGTCTGCTCAGCCATTAGGGAATACTAGGGATTCAGCTGGTATTTAAATAACTGTCTATACAATCTGCCTTTTCCCCAGAATGAGCCTTAGAAGTCTCCATAACCCGATCCCCATCTCATACAAACGTACGCTCCACATTCATGATATTTGGTTCTTCGGTCTCTGCTTGGACATGTCCAATGACAAGTTTAGACAGGAAGGTCACTTGACTTTTGCTTAGTTTAGAATACACTTTCTGAAATAAGAAAGACTTACCTGAATTCTGGATTCATAATTTACCAAGTTCTTTTCCTTGAGTACATGACAGCTTCTCATAAACTACAGACTTCAAAATATTGGTGTGTGGTGTGGGAGGTAGAGATACTATTTACATCATCATGCTGATATGGGAATTAAATGAGGTAATGCACATAAAGGATTTATCAGAGTACCTGACCCATAGTCATTTCTCTGTGAATATCATTAATTTTTCAATTCAATCTTATAATTATTCAACATTAACTTTGCATTGCAATAGCACACTTGAAAGTATTTTGCATCCTATCATCTTAGATCCTTGAAATAGTTCTGTGTAGGAATCACTATTTTTAAGTCTTCTGATAAGAAGACAAAGGCTCAAGTTCTGTCCTAGTCTTTGTATAGATTCTTCTTCTCTTGCAGACAAAAAATGAAATCTTATCTTGGTAACAAAGCTTGCCAATAAAAACTGGTCTGGGACAAGATATGCATGTGTCACCCTTTCTTTTGTCCTTTTACTTCTATTCATGGCATCAAGGAATTATATGATAGTTCCAAAAATCTTCACCTGCTCAAGGAAAGACACTGACATCAGTAATCTGCACCTGAAGGAGGATGGCTTTTGAGTTCTCATTCCTAGAGATTTTGCACTTGAAGTTTGACTCTGAGGGCATGAGCACTTTTCCCACCTAAACAAATTCCAGGCATCAGGGAACAGATGTGAGTGGAGCCCCAGGATCATCAAAGTTCATAATAGGTATGTAGCTATTTGCTACCTACATCAGCTGGCATTCCTTTTCCTGGGTATCTGGAGGCTAAGGTTTATTCAGTAACTATAATTTTATTAAGGAAGAAGCCTCGAATATGTAGATATGGATTTTCATGGAATACGGGAAGGTTATAGAATAAAGGACTATTAAGGGTGGAAAAGGATTCTTGCTAATTTCATTCACCCATACGGGGTAGGCTAAGAGTTTAATCTGAGGTCTAGTGGAGAAATATACTGTGCTTAGAGTAAGGTGGAGTAACTGTCAATCTGTGTTAGAATCCAGGACTCCTAGCCCAGGAGCTAAGGATTTCAGATCTGCCATTCAGCATCATTAAGCCTTCGGAATGGTTTAAACTCACTGAGCCTGTGTGTAGTGTGTTTGTCTCTCTTACTCTTACAACTGCTTTCTAAAGCTTTAGTCTCATTCTCTCCAAAGGTGGTTCTGCATGTACACACAAGTCTAGTGTTTTTGTCTCATGAAGAAGACTGAAAGTTAGTGAGCCCCCAACCCTGCTCAGTACCAAGAAGCTGCTTAGAGCTGGATGCTGGCCAAGGATGTGTTGCTCTCTGCATGTTGTTCAGGCTGTTCTGCTTTCAACACAAAAGTGAAAGGCAGCAGAAATGTGGATGCATTTGGAGATTCATTTCACATAATCGAAGCAAGTCTAGAGTCAACAACTTGAATTTAATTACTGTTCTGACAGCTGGGAGGCAATTAATCCTTCTCTCTCTCCCCCTTCCTCTGCCCCAGCTTCAAAGTGTCATTTCTGGTTTTCCTTCCTCCTTCTACTAATTGGAAACATGCTGTAGGGTGAAAGGTGACCAGTGAGAATCTAGAACTATGTCACCAAAGCCCCTTTGATAGCAGAGAGAGTTCATGGTTAGAGAAGGCTGATCCCCAGCACAGGAGCATCTGCTTCTGATGCAGAGAAAGAGCTGAATGTGGAGCTGGCCCAAAGGCCTGACAGTGTCTCTGCCACCCACCTGCTTCATGATCTCTCCATTCATGTTTCTGCTTCTGAGAGTCAAGGACTCTCAAATTTTCTATTGCCCAGTTGCATGAGGGCATACAATGAAAGTGTCTGTGCTCAGTCAGTAAAATCATTGCTGTAAATACAACTATATGACTGTGTTTGAAGACACAGGGCTCAGAAATTTGAGGATACAGACTTTTTAAAACAATATATTTAAACATGGGGAGGGGATAAGATTTTACTCACTGTTTTCTGCTGGCAAATCATCCCCTTCACTCCCCAGCACCTCCCTTCTAGCTGCAGCATCAGGCTCTGCTCAACCAGGGCCAGCCACGTGACTGCAATAACGAAAGATTCCAATATTCAAGACTTACTTCATAAGTCCCTTCATTGAGACATTGAGCTCTCTGTTGGCCCATGGTACCAGGTTTCCTAGATATTTGTTTTAATCATTAGAAAACATTTAATGATTTTAGAGTTCAAGATAGGGAGGATTAGTCACTCCAGGAGCACTATACAAGCAATGTGACTTTTCCAAGTTAGTGGCTAGTTAGCTCTTAAAATGGAGTTGTAAGGCAAACTTTCTAGATCCCAGTGAAAATTTCAGATTGGTGATTAAGCTCCTCCATAATTTCTTTCTCCTATTTAAAGATGATTATGGCTCCAAATCTCATTGCATTGACTGAATAACTCTTTCCATATGTAAACTACTTATAGAAGCGAAAATAATAATAATTCTGCTTAAATATATCCTTTCTCTAAGTGTCTTTGATCCATCTGGGCTGCAGTTTTACCCAAAGCAGAATGCTGTATTTTTGTCTTCTTTTTTAAAAATTTTATTTTATTATCATTATTTTTATTTTTTGCTGAAATTGACACTTTCTTTCTGGACAACTGGAGAGGCCAACCATAAATGAGATGTTCTCTGCTTGTATCATTGTGGTTATGATTTCTCATAAGAACTGGTTATAGTAAGATGTGTGAGAGAGAAAAGATATGTAAAGAAACAAATCAGCTGTCCCCCTATAATTTCACTATTGACTGACCATTTGACCCTTGGGTTCCTTCTCCTCTATAAACCTCTGGTCCCTCAGTTTAAAATGTGGGGGCCTAATAAGATCGAGTGACAAATGTGAGGTCTGGAGGCTGGATCTTCCCCTTTAGCCTATTTTCTTGGGCCTGCACACAAAGTGTATTTTGAAAAATTGGGAGATTGTACATAAATTCCAGAGTTTTGACTTCTCTTGGCATAACTGAAGATTTGGGGAAATCAAGTCAACATTCCTGAATTAAAATAATTGGCTTGTTCTGAGTAAGGTGCTTTTTCAAGGCAGGGCATTGATGCTTCCTCCTTGGTATATCATGTCCCTGCTACCAAACTCCTACATAGGCTTTCTGCTTGGCCCGTGAATGAGTGATGCATGGATTAGGTGATTCTCAGCCTCCTTTCAATTCTGTTTCAATAATTTGTTAACTTGTCTCTCTATCATCATAAAAATATCTCACCTTAAAAAATAAGACGGAGTATGGGGTTAACTACATACCTGTGATGTCCCTTGACTCTGCCACTCATCACGACCTAGAAGATTTTACTTTTCTTCCGTGTCCTGACTCCATATGGCATCACTTTCTCAAGGGCACTGTCCAAAATGATTTGGACATGACATACTTTGAAGTCCATATATTTTGGGGTTAGCATTTGTTGCCTAAGGCCCATTATAGTTAAATCTACACAAAAGTAATAGTAATAATTATGTTAATAATTAGTAATAACTATTTCCCATAGTATTAAAGGATGCAATGATTTCCAGTATTAAATGCTAATGTTTATTAAACCCAAACATGGGTCAATTACCTGAATGATGGTGTCAATGTTGAGATGTCAGGCACCCTCCCATAATCCTCCAAAATGACCTAACATGACATCTAAACATGCTCCCGTGATGTACTAAAGGAAGAAAAAGCACTGATTTGGAATATGCCAAACCTTTCAAGAGAACAAGAGAGTACAATGTGAAATGAAAGTCATAGTTCTATTTGTTTTGCAACAGCGTGGAAATTATTTTATTTTTCTCTAAATAAAAATGAAAAGCAGGGTTACAAGGAGTAGAGCTTTATGCAGCAGCTCTCTGTTGCCACCTCTGAATGATTGTCCCCCTTGACTACCTGAAATATGTCTGCCAGTTGCTTGGCCACACATTTTACTTTGTGATTCTTTTAAACTCACCACAAACCTACACATTAATATTATACAGTTAACAGAGGAGGATATGGAGACCCAGAAAGATTAAGTGAGTTGCACAGGTGGTAGCACTCGCATGTGGCTCATCCTGACACTGAAACCCAAAGGTCCTACTCATGATTACAACCCTATTCTGCCATGACTACGGTTGACAGTGTTTGACTGCATGGTCTTCTGGGGACCTTGCAGCACAATCTGTGATTAAGGGTGGCAGCATGCCATAGTGGTGATAATAGCATGCCTTATCACCTTATTTTCTATGTCTATGGGGAGGGCAAAATATGAAGTTGGCACTCTTCTTCGTAATCAGTAAACTTGGCCCAATGATTGTTATTAACACACATCCCTGCACTCACTAAGTAACAAACACCACGGGTAAAGATTGCATCTATTTTTTTCATAGATATTCCCAGTGCCCAGACATATTCTTCATAAAATAGGTAATCAGTAATTATTCATTGGATATAAGTATGTTTCTATGATAAATAAATGAAAGATTTAGTAAAATGGAAGATAGTCTTCGCTTTTTAAAAAGATGTATGCTTTTGACATTTCCACTTTGTCAAACAAGCTTGCTACTGGACGTTACTGCATATTGCCATGTAAGCGGGTTGGGGGGTAGGCGACAGCTTGGTAAATTAGCGCTGTCAATCATACCAAATGTTCCCTATTGATTTCTGTTTTCAAGGCTCCCTAGGTGCTGCTCTTACTGTGGACACATGTCTGTGGCTCCTTGTGGCCACAAGGGGGCAGTACATGTTCACTCCAGCCAGGAGTTAAATTTGTTTCCAACAATACCATCTGACAGTCTTTGTGTCTTATTCCTTGGAGATGTCTTCATGGTGCTTACAAATGTGGAACAAGATTGATTGCTTTCTAACTACCTGAATGGCAGACAAATTGTGTTTTTGTTATTGTTGAATATTTAAATACAATCCTGAAGGTAAAAATTGGGTTCAATATTTTAGTAGGGCTGACACTGAAAGAATACCATGGGGAAGGAAGGTGGTGAATGGCTGCCTTACTTATTTTACAACTTTTCCTTCAAATCTTACTAGGCTAAAACGCACCTGTACATGAAAGGCTAGGTCAGACTTTATTCCATGACTAGCAAATAAGCAGCTCCTGACTTTGGGAGTTCTGATTTATAATATTTTTCAAATAGAAAGTGAGAGGCTGGAATCTCAGGAGAATGAAGAGACCTTCGTCTTACTCTCTGGTCTTGTGGCAGCTCTTCTTACACAGATGCCAAAATGCTCAGCATTTGTTCCTGAAAGCTGCCATGGCCCATTGTGGACTTCTGAGTCATGGTGGATGAGGAGCCTCCCTCCTTGCTGGTGAAGGGCTGGCCATCCATTTGGGAATTAATACTTAATCACCTTGGAACATATTTCTACTCCTTCCATAGGAAGAATACTTTTGCCTGTGGGACCAAGGTGTTTTGGGAATTTACTTTCACAGGCAGTATTTTAAAGTGATGCTAAATGTTAACCTTGAGAAGAAAACAATTAGGCCTGATGGTATATGTGAGAAATTGCTATCTGTGGCTGCTAAGCTCTCTTCAGTTTAACTTCTCTTCCATTTCTCCGTCGAGGTCTCTGTTTCTAAGCTTTCCTGCCAAATGTTTTTACTTTCATATTCTAGCCATTCTCTGGCCTCCAGGAAACCCAGCCATATGGGAGTCAGTCAGGATTACCAAACCATGCAATTGCAAGGACATCATTCTTATTACTTGCTATTATAAGTGCAACCCTTTGGAGCACAGTTTCATATGAAAGTAGCTGGACTCAAAGGGAATTCAAGGCTGAAACTCTAGGTGAGATTTTATTTTGCAAGATCTACTCAAATGCATCTCAACCAGGACCCAGAAAAATCTTCACTTTAATGAGCTTTGCAGATGCAGGGATCAATGGGTTTCTCTTTGCAGAAAATATATCCTCCTAAGAACATCTCTTTCAATGAAACAGGAGAATAAAAGCAGAAGATCTGACAAGTTCACTCACTTGTAGTTATTTAAGACTAATTCTACCTCAGTCACTGACCTAGGCATATGTTTCCCTGTTAATTTAACATGGTTGAATTTTACCTGGTATTGTTGTGTTCAACTTTTAGGAGAAGAACCAGAATCCCACTCAATTTGGACTAACTCTCATAATCCACAGGTATAAAAGTTCAAAAGTCCAGTAATAACAGTCCATCAGTTGGTCAGAGCACATAAGCACCAAAAATGTAGCTGGCCAGCTAGGAATGCTGTCACTCTCTAGAGACAATATCCACATGTATGGGGCTTGACTTTAGCTCCATTTGTTGCCTACTGGATTTTTCAAGTAAAGGCAAAAGAAGTTTTATAGGGAATTTCTTAATTTAAAAAAAATAGCAGCAAATATAAATTTATTAAAAGTATAATGTGAGATTAAAAAAAAAAAACAAAAAACAGCCTCTTTGGGTCAGATGTAGACCATGTCTTGCCAGTTCGTAATCCTGATCTAATCCTTGACAACCATTGTTAGAGATGGAAGAGTCATGCAGAAAGAATACAAAATTTGTGGTCAGAGGACTTGAGTTTAGTCTCGATTCTGCATACACTAGCTATGACACCTTGAATAGTTCATCTTACCTCTCTTAATGGGAATGTCTTATCGGAAAATGGGATTAATAGTGCCTATTACAAGGCTAAAATGAAATGTTATGTGTTTGTAACCTTCTGTACTTGATTAATTCACAATCTTCACAAATTTTGCCATAGCCAGGTAATGCCTCTGTTAATGCCTCTGTTATATACTTAATATTATTCATTCTACTCAGATTTTAAAAATCCAAAGTTGTTTGTTTTGCTCACAATGCAATAACACATGTATCCCTAGAAATGTGAATTCAAACTAGCTACATATTTTTGCCTGTCATATGATAAACATAAAACAATTTCAAAATAATTTGGCTATACGACACTTTACACTTCCACAATGCTTTCACAAGATTAACACACTTGTAAACTAAAACAGCAGATGAGTGAGTATAATCGCTTCAGCAGTAACTTTACAGTAAATGTGGATCGTTACTTTTAATGAGGTAAAAATAGATTTTATATTTATGAAGCAGCTCTTGGTTTAATATTTATTCTCCTTTGCATCTTGGGCCTTTCAATTCCTCATCTACCTTCTTTAATTTTTTTTTTTTAATTTTATTTTTTTGAGACAGAGCCTCAAGCTGTCACCCTGGATAGAGTGCTGTGGCATCATAACTCACAGCAACCTCCAATTCCTGGGCTCAAGCGAGTCTCCTGCCTCTGCCTTCCAAGTAGCTGGGACTACAGGCGTCCACCACAACTCCTGGCCATTTTTTTGGTTGCAGCCGTCATTGTTTGGCGGGTCCGGGCTGGATTCGAACCCGCCAACTCAGGTATACGTGGCTGGCGCCTTAGCCCATTGAGCCACAGGCGCCGAGCCTCATCTACCTTCTTTAATAAAAAGCAGAATAGTTTCTGCAGTACCCTATAACTTAGGATTGATCTATCAATCATAGCTTTCATTTAATATTGATAATAAACATTTCAGGTTTTTAGTATCTCCTTTTAGTATTAAATCAATAATTAGTAATATCTTAAAATAGATTTTTGTAATACATGGTCAGTGGGCCTTTAATATTCCAAGGCTGAGGTTAGATGGTGAGAGAGGGAAGTTGCCACATTTGGTTCCTAAGGCCGATTCTGTAGTTATTTATTCAACAAAAAACGTATTCAGCATATAGACCAGGAAAGAGGAATACATCAGAGAACAAAATGAGGTGTTAGGCCCCATGAAACTTCAGTCTGGTAGGGAAAAACAGATAATTGAAGATAATATTTATTATATCAGGTGGTGATAAATGAATCACCATTTATTCATTTTTAAAAGGTGGGAAAAGACAGTGATAATAAGACTAGTTACTTTCTCAGAAGTGTTCATCAGGAAGGGATTCTTACTACAATACTACTACTTTATTAGAGTCTGAATAAGGCAAGAAAATAAACCATGATGTTACCTAGAAGAAGAATTGTCAAGCAAAAGTAAGATTCAGCATGAAGATCTTGAGGGAAGGTGCTGAGCATGCCTATGAAACAGCACAGAAGCTCGCATAGCTGGAGAAGACTAAGCAGGAAGAAGAGGAGTAGGCAATGGGGTCAGAACACATAAGCTGTTTTTCCTTTTTCCTCTTTTTTAAACTCTGAGTAAGCAGGAAACCTTTGGGGGGGATCTGAGCAAAGGAGTGATGTGATCTGATATGATTTTGAACCATCTGTATAGCTTTTGTGTGGAAAAGAGACCTGTGTAAGTATTTAAAAGACAGACCAGTTCAGAGACCATTGTTTCTCCCTAGGAGAGATGGTGAATGACAGCTTAGACGAAAATGATGGCTTTAGGAGTGGGAAAATGTGGTCAGATTCTGGACACATTTTAAAAGTAGAACAGATGATATCTTCAGATGAAATGGATATGGGATAAGAGGGAAAGTAAAAAGTCAAAGATAATTTCAAGGCTTTTAGGAAAGAGATATGCATGAAGAAGAGTAAAGTTTTGATTTACTGACATTTTAATGTTTCCTAAGTTGTTCATGCTTTTTCAATATGCAGAGTGGCTTTCACAGGGCACCCTGATATCATTTTTCTAGATGGCAAAGGCCAGTTAAAATTTATGCTTCCTTATGCAAATGCATATGCTTTTGGCCAGTGACCACTGAGCACTTGTTCCAGTAGCAAAAAAAAAAAAATTTCGTTAAAAAGCTCAAAATAAAGGCAATAATGCTTGCTTTGGGCGGTTGTTCTTTACTTGGTTCTTCCTGTGAGGATGCACGTCCAGGATGGGTGAATGGTGGGGTCAAACCTATGGTGTATAATGCAAGGGTACATGTCGGATCTATTAGTATAGAGTACAAATGTCTTAACACAATAATTAAGTAAATGAGATAAGGTATTTATTAACCAATGTGATGTAAGTATTCCTAATTCTATATGAAACCAGCACATTGTACCCCATAAATGCATTAATGTATACATAATCTATGTGTTTATGATTTAATAAAAAAAATGAAAAAGTTTTAGCATCAAGTGATGTAATTCACCTTGAACTGAGTCATTTCTCCCTTCCTTGCCTACTTTTTATTCCCATAAACTTTATCTTTTATCATATCCTGGACATGTCAGGAATCTCTCCTCTTTTTCTTCCTATAACTACTACGTACCTTCACATTTTAAATATTATTAGCAATCTCATTAATAACAATATATTAACAATATTAACAATGTGTTCTCAACAACTCTGAGTTGGTTCTTTCACAGTTGAGGAAACTGAAGTCCGATTAATCAAGCTCACAATCTTCCAATGCTGAGCTTGAAGCTGTGAATGTCCGACTCACAGTGCCACCTCCTAAATGCCGTACTGTGCTGCGTGACTGTTCTGCTTTCTCTGCATCACATCAGCAATAACAACTTTCCTCTCACCCTACTGGCTCCATTAGCTCCTCAGTAGCTTCTATTACAGTGTTATCCTCAAGAAAATGTCATGTTTCTATAGTGAGAGAGCTGCCTTTACTGTGAAGCCTTCCTTGAATACCTCAGCATTTCTATGAATTTCATTTCTTGCTGAATGAAATTCAATATTCATATATTCTCATTGGCCTGCTAAAATACCACCTCCTCAGTGAAGCTTTCAGTGACTATCCCCATCAGAGATTTTCCTTCCTCCCTCCATCCTTCCTTGGTACTCAACCATTTCTATTATACGTATCAGAGCCTTTCTCTGATAGTACTGCTCATCCTTACTAACCGCCCTCCGATTACACGTAGGCTGCTTTAGGGTGGGGTCATCTTTTTGTATTTTCCATAGTCCAGCATTGGTGCTTAATATATTTAACACTTTGAGCACAAGAATATGATTTGTTTCTTCTGTGTGCTGCCTAGCATTTAACATGCAGCTGGATATAAAGTAGGCATTGAATATATCTTGAATAAGCAAAGGGAAAGAGAATTTCTATTTCTCACATTTCCTTCTAAAGAAAAAAAACGGATGGTCAGGTTCTCTGGCATTTGTAGCCGTATGAATATCTCATCATATGGAAAGTTTATATTTTTATTAAATGAATTTCTCTATGATGTGTACAAAGCTTGCTGAGGGTTAACTTTCTTTCATGTGGCAAAGGCCAAGTCAGCAGGGAGTCTCCGGCTACCCAACCTGGCCGATTCCAAACTTCATGCAATTTTTATCAGCCGCCTTCTCACTAGCCAAATCAGTATCAAGCTTACATAAAAATTCAACCCTCTGGCATCTGATAAATAAAATAACTGCTTGCCAGAATATACTTGTGGCAGGGAGAGAATTCAAAAGACATCCAGCTGTCCAGATAGCCACCCTTCCTCAGTGGGGCATCATTGCATTTCAGTACCCCTCAATAATTAGCCCTACGCCATTTGTTCACCTGGTGAGTGTTTGCAGTGGGAGGCAGCAAGGTAGGATGACAAAAATACCGGACTTGAAATGAGATCTGCTTTAATAATTATTAATACTGACTTTGTATTAATACTGACTTTGTATTAATAATTACTAATTGTATTAATACTGACTTGTTTCTGCTTCTGAAAAATGGGAATAAAAAATCATTTCAATAAAAAAATAACTTTAACCAAACAACACGGCACTGGTATAAAAGCAGATACACAGAACAATGGAAGAGAATAGAGAATGGAGAAATAAAACCATATTGCTACAACCAATTGATTTTCAACAAAGCAGACAAAAATACACACTGTGGAAAAGATGCCCTGTTCAATAAATGGTGTTGGGAAAATTGGATAGCCACATGCAGATGAATGAAACATGATTCCAATCTCTTACTATAAACAGATATTAACTCAAGATGGATTAAATCCTGGCTGTCGCTGAGCCTGTAGTCTTCGATATTTAAGAGTCTATGCTGGAAGAATCCCTTGAGCCCAGGATTTTGAGCTGCTGTACTCCATCCTGGGTGACAGAGGGAGACCTTGTCTCTCAAAAAAGTCATTTGCTTAAAGTGACATAGTTTGTAAGTTGTGGAGCTAAGATTTGAATTAGACAGGCTAACTCCGAAAGCCTATCACTTATTGGCTGTAAAGTATTGACCATTCATGCCATATAGCAGTGCCAAAAGAAAAGACAATGGCATTATCTAGCAGAAATAATTCTGGATTTTATAGTAATCTATTTTGTGGGCTGAAGAGGTAGAAAAGATATATTTTATCTTCATAACTGAGGAAAAAAGGGTTAGAGGCTAAAAATTACTTGATTAAGGAATTGTGCCATTATACAGAATTTTAGAGTCTTTTGGGCTCATCCTATTTAGACATGTCTTTTTATAGGAGAGATCTTTGCAAGGAGAAGGCATTTATTCATTATTATATGTTGAGCCAGTAGTAACATCAAGGCTAAAACATACTCTCTTTTAATCACATTCGTGAAAAAATTGACTCAGCATGGAAACATTATCAATAGTTACATATTAGATGACATTAACTTATCCACACAAATTTGGAGTGACTAAGAAAACTTCTAATGTACTTTAACTTCTTGCTTGCATGCAAATATGGTATTAGGTCAGTTCCTGGAGCAAATCCATGCTATTTCTATTGTGGGTGACTTCTTTTATAATGAATTAAAAGTGTTGAGGATTTACCAAGTGCTTTGTTAATAAGAACCTAAAATAAGAAGTATAATGCAAATTGACTCTTACAAGGATGAGTGAAACAAATAGAAGCCAGTGGGGTGACTGATTCCTTCCTTAAAGCTAGGGACACTAGAATGGAATAGAGTCTCATTGACCTTTCTGGGTCTGACAATGTTGGGAGTGACTGAGAGTAACAAGTCTTCAGCATTGACAATGGGATGCCAACATTCCATTTGTAGCACAGAAACTACAATTTCTGGGATTATTTTTCTCCCTACTGAAACAAATCAGTATCAGAAAAACAATTATTTTGCCAAAATCCTCAGCAGGATTCCTGATTTGCTGCCTCAACTAAAATTATATGCCTTGCCAATGATGGTTTTAAGATCTATTTTTTCTTCCTCTCCCAGCAATGACATTCTAATAATGATGATGATCCTTACCAAAAAAGAAGTAATAATGACTCATAAAAATCAGTCACTAGAGAAAAAAACAAGATGCCAAGTCTGAAGCTCTCTTGAGATTTGGCAGAAATTATTTTTTTGTCATTGACTCATGTGCTTCATCAAAGAGCCTGTGATATAGCTTGGCAATGGCTCAGGAAGAGGCTAAAGCATATGAAATGTGGATGGATGCTGAATTGGAAAATGCCACTGTATCACTTAGTGGAAGAGAAAAATATATACTCTGGATTGTGACAACTGCTAGACAGATGCATAATACTACTTTTGGGGAGGACTTGTACACAGGCTATTGTGGGTGAATAAGTCGAGCTGTCCACAGTACTGGACAGAACCCAAGAATCAGTGCAAAGCCATCTGGAATATTTAGGACTTCACAATGGGGGCAATCAGACTTCCTCTAAGAGGACTGATTGCTGGTCTTGTTAACAGGGAGGAGTTAGTGACAGATGATTTTAATCATAGCCTGACAATAACTTCTAGTAAATAAGGACTTAAGGAAGGAAAAACACTTCAGACATGAATCAGTGTTCCATAGTGTTTAAAAAGTTTTGTGTCTTCTTTCTTCCTGATCTCCCAATCTAGGCTGCCTTCCTTTTCTTTTTCCTATCCAATGCTTGTATTTTTATTTTTTTAAAAAACCCTTAGGAATAATACTGATACTAGTACCTGTCATCCTGAAAGGTTGGTCTAAAGGGAAATCTCAGTCTTAGGGACAATAATGATACTGCGGATGGTAGAGCAGAGGGATGTTGAATCTATAACAGGGCAGGTGAATGTTGTTAGTATGTTTAGGCAAGAATAGGCAATTCCTTACGTATAAGTATTTTAATGAATAAAAGTGCATTTTTAGCAGTATCTTCTTTGCTGATTTGTAAATATTTAAGTTACAATTCTAAATTATGGGGGAGCTAAAAAGCAATAATGGACAATCTGTGATGTCAGATACAAGATAATATAAGGTATAGTAAGTGACGTATTTCCTAATATACCTTAACGACAAGCTGGAATGAATCAATCCCTTTACTTCAGATGGTATAATAGAAATGTTAACCAGAGAGAGAGGAGAGAGAGAATATATTTGTAGGAAAAAAAAGTGGTTAGATTGAGAAGATGATGTTTGAGAGAGTGAGGTATTTGATAACTAGACAAGATTTAAACCCTCAGTAATGGGTCAGGTTAAGCATTATTTAGTCTGTCTAGTAACCTTCCATTTTTGTATTTTAAATGTTAAAGTCCTTCCTAGGGGATATGGTATAAAGTACTCAAATTAAGAGATATAAACTGGTGGTTTGTATCTAGCATAGGTGTTTTGTCTGAGCCTTTTGTCACATATACTCTTTAGGTTTTTAAAGAAAATTCAATGAGATAATGTTTTGCTTGGTGACAGGACAAGAGCTTAGCACACATATTTGTATACCCAGCAATCATTGTAATAACTTTATTAACCTTAAGGCATTTCAATTTGTGACTTCTGGCCTAAATAAGAAGTTTATCAGATTTAATTTTTCTATAGATATGGCCAATATGAGAAGACTGGGGAATGGTATGCTTTGTGGAAATCAGTGAGGGGATATTGAAAAAAATAATTGTTTATAGAATGCGGGAAATTCTCTTTTTGTAGAACTCCTTTTTTTAAAGACAGAAAACTGAAGCATAAGGATGTAGTTAGCTATAGTTAACCTATAGCTAATCTTAGAGTTTGTTAAGTAGACTCTTCTCCTATTGTATTTTTTATACCCTAATAGAATCTGGGTTTAAAGACAAGTGCCTTCAACATTTAAATGTTCACCTAGAGCTCATCCTGACAGTTTGGACTCCAGGGAAATCTTAGTATTAGGGACAAAATTGATATTGATGATGATGGTGAAAACATGAACTAAGCAAACTATAGGAAAAAATGTGATGTGAATCAGTAAAAGGGGATACAAATTAAAATATATTAACAAGTTCACAGATTTCTAGATTAGTGATGTACTACTAGGAGACATATTTCAATTCTGATATTTTCTGTTGAAATATAGTGTATAAAAATATTTTTTTATTATTTTTGTTCTGAGACAGAAAAGCATCCTTAGTACTTTCTTTCATTTGTGTTTTGTCCTCTGACTAGTAATGTATTTATTGTTTATCTTTTTTTTATAGCAGAAATTTATAATGCTCAAGAGCATTTGGGTATAAGAAAGAGTGTTGGCATTAGAGATGATTCATTGAGTAAATTGACACAAATTTATTATGACTACAGGTCAGTGTGCTGACATCAATTCTCTCAAGCAAAATTGCTTTATCAAAATACAAATCAGTGAAGAAAAATTCCTTATTTTCCTTCTCTTGAGGAAATCATTTCTGGACCTTCTGATATAGAGTGTGGAATGCTTCTGAAAATAATTATTCCTCTAGGATAATAAGCTTTAGATAACTTCATGAGTTGTGGAAAATAAATCTAAACCAAGAATATCTGAGGTTCTGGTTACAAATAAAACATTGCCCTTTTGTGAGATTGTAATGTTTAAAGTTGACTAAGTCATACTCAGTTTAAGTCTTATAGCATTTTAATACATTTGTATAATATTTTATGGAAGTAGATTCCAAAATTTAGAATGCATTAGAATAACCAAGAGGACTTGTTAAAAGTATATCACTCACCACCCCTTTCTAGTATCTCTGATTTAGTAAGTGTGGGTATGAGAATTTGCATTTCTAGTACGTTTCCTGGTTGTGCTTATGCTGCTGACCCAAGGAACACACTCTGAGAAAATGTTTTTATGCTATTCTTTAAAAATTCCTTTTACATTAATCATCAAGTTAAGTTCTCAGGTAAAGGTTCATAAAATAAGAATAGCTGAAATAATCTCTTGTATGTCATGTATGGTGAGAAGAAGATTCTGAAATTAATTTGCCAAATTTTACATGCTAAATCAGTGTTGAAGTACATACTGGAATCCATGTAACCCTTAGTGTTAGCGTTAATGGTACAAAATATCTTTTAAATGAGGTCAATGTGATGAGGCTGAGAAATTGGATATAAGATGATCATTATTGGCAAGTGGATAAGATATAAATTAAGGATAAACTCCACTGGCTAGTGTTCAATGTTTATATGACCTGACTCCCATTCAACTTTTTGTTCCATCTCCAAATTCTCTTTATTCTAGGCTATAAACAAATTGGACCTTCCTCACATGATTTTTGACCTTCAAAGCAGAAGATGGCTATATTCTCTGCCTTTCTTCTCAATAAAATTCTGCGGTTCCATGTTCAGTTAATATGCTACCCCTTCCTTACAACTTACCCGCGTATTTTCTAGCCTTACTCTCTTCTTCACTCAGCAATTGCTACCTAAGTGTTTATTAAATAAGTGGACAAAGGAAAGGAGGGAAGATTAGGGATCTTTGTTAGGGGATGAGGTACCCAGGTAAGTGGGGCAGGCTATAGTAGTTTTCCATATTTCATACTCCTCTGCTTGGTGTTCATTTTCTATTTTTGTGTTTAATTTTTTTTTGATACAAAGTCTCACTATGCCACCTTCGGTAGAGTGCCATCGTGTCACAGCTCACAGCAACCTCAAACTCTTGGGCTCAAGCCATCCTCTTGCCTCAGCCTCCCGAGTAGCTGGGACTACAGGTGCCTGCCACAAGACCTATTTAGCTACTACAAAAGCTATGTTTGGTTGCAGTTGTCATTTTTTTTAGCTACCACAAAAGCTATTTTTTGGTTGCAGTTGTCATTGTTGTTTAACAGGCCCAGGCTGGGCTTGAACCTACTAGCTTTGGTGTATATGGCTGGCGCCTTACCCACTGAGCGATGGGTGCTGCCTGTGTTAATTTTTAAGTGAACATACATAGTATAATAAAATCCATTATGTGTATAGTTCTGTGAACCTGTGTATGGACTCACATAATCACTGCCAGAATCAGTATAAAATAGTTCTATTACTTTGTAAAATTTCTTCGTGTTATCTTTGTACGCCCACCCTCCCTAAATTCCTACTGTCTGGCAACCACTGATTTGTTCTATGCCACTACAATTTTGTCTTTTTAAGAATGACATACAAATGGAACCATGTAGGATATAAGCTTTGGAGACTGGCTTCTTTTGTTCAGCATAATGTTTTTGAGAATTATTTAAGTTGTCCAGCCTATCAAGAGTTTTGTATTTTTGTGTTTGCTTTTTATTTTTGGTGGAGGAGTGGTCTGTTTTGTGGATGACACATAGCTTATCCATTCTCATAGGGAAAGAAGTTTGGGTTTTTCCATTCTTTGGTGATCATGAATAGAATTCTTCTCACAAACATTTGTATACAGATGTTTGTGTGAATGTAATTTTTCATTTCTCTAGAGGAAACAGAAATGGAATTGCTAGGGCATATTGCATAGATTGTGTAAGTGTAAATTTAGATTAATAAGAAACAGAAAAATTGGATGACTAGAAGCAGCCTGCATGTGCTGCTGTCATGGAGAGGATCAAAAGTGTAGATACACACCTTTGGCTTGATTGTCTAAGAGAAAGCATTGAGAGTCAGCAGAGAGTCAGGGGGCTCCCCAAATGAAGGAGAGGGGCGTGGGGCCACCAGCTCCACAGGATCAAAGGGAAGTTGCCCACACATGGGGAAGGGGCAGAGGTGAGAATGTTGGGGTTCTACATTCCCCTGTGAACACTGTGACCAGAGCTGCAGGAGAGTCTCTCCACTGCTTCCAGCTGCTGACTGAGACAGTGAGCTAACTACAGACTGTGCAGCAACATTACTCCAGAGAGAAGGCACAGTGGGGTCCCTTGGGGACCCAGTTCCAGAGCACTGTGCCGCCCGAGGAGTCAAATTTATTGATGTTACTTCCCTATGGCCACTGCCAGGCTGGGGAGATAATGAGGCAGCCTTATCGTCAGGTTCTCAGAATATTCTATAGAATTGATATTACCTGTTCTTTTAATATGGGAAGAATTCAGCAGAGAAAGCATGTGGGGCTGGGCATTTCTTTTCCCGAAGATTTTAAATTACAAATTTAATAGCAATAGTTATATAACTATTTGGGTTAACTATTCATCTATTTGGCAATCGGTGTTTGAGGAATGACCTAATTTTATTCATATCGTTGAAATTATATATGTATGGCTCTTTATAATTTTCCTTTATTTAAAAATCACTTAAATATCTTTGAGTCTGTACTGCTATCTTCTGTTTCATTCCATATATGGTAATTTATGAACTAGCTCTTGGCATCATTGATTTTCTCTATCATGTGTTTTATATTTTATTGGTTTCTCTTACCTTTATTATTTCTTCTATTATGTTTACTCTTATTTTTGTGTTCTAAGTTTTTTTTTTATTAAATCATAACGTATTCAAAGATTCATTTACCTAATTTTTTAAAGATGTAAGTTGTGATTATGGATTTGAGACCATTTCTTTTTTCTAATGTAAGCATTTAATTCTGTACATTTAACTCTTAGCATTGCTTAGGCTGAATTTCACAAGTTTTGCAGTGCTATATTCTTGGTTTTGTTTGTTTATGATATTTTCTAGTTTCCCTGGACACTTTCTGTTTGATTCATGGAATATTTAGAAGTGCATTGTTTAATTTCCAAGTATTTGGCTATTCTTCTACTACCTTTTCGTAATTTAATTTTAGTTTGCTTTCAATATGATTCTAGAAAATTATTTTCAGGATTTCATTTTGTTTTAATTTTCCAAGGTTTGTTTTATAACCTGATATATGCTCTATCTTGGTGAATGTTCTATGTGTATTTAAAAAGAATATGTGTTCTACAGTTTGATGAAAATATTTTAGATTGTATATGAAACCAGCACATTGTACCCCATGATTACATTAATGTACACAGGTATGATTTAATAAAAAACAAAAAATATCTTAAAAAAAAATATGTGTTCTGCTGATGTCAGGTAAAAAATTCTAAAATTGGTTGATGATGTCATCCAATTCTTCTATTAATGTATCCTAGTGATGGATTGTCTATTCTATCTACCAAGAGATGAATGTTGATATCTCCAACTATGATTATGAATTTTTCTATTTGTCCTTTTAGTTCTGTCATTTTAAATCTCTTTCATTGTGCTTATATGTAATTAGGACAGTTATTTATTGGTCAGAATTTGACCCTCCTGTCTTTATGTAATGCCCCTCTTTTACCTATTAATTTTATTTTCTCTGAGATCCACTTTGTCTGATATAAGGCTCTCTAGCCTGCTTTTGATTAGTGTTTGTATGATGTAGATATTTTTTATCTTTTTTATTTTATTCCTTACTATATCATATTTTAAATAAGTTTCTTAAATAGTTATAAAAATTCTATTATAAACATTCTAAAAATCTCTGATTTTTACTTGCTGTGGTTAGGCCATATAAATTTAATATAATTATTAACATATTTGGATTTAGGTTTACCATTTTATCGTGTTCTACTTCCTTTATATTTGATTCTTCCATCCTCCTTTTCCTACTTTCTTTAGTGTTATTTAACATTTTAAAATAATCTCCTTTACTCTGTGTGTGTGTGTGTGTGTGTGTTTTGCAGTTTTCGGCCAGGGCTGGGCTTGAACCCGCCACCTCTGGCATATGGGGCCAGCACCCTACTCCTTTGAGCCACAGGTGCCACCCTCCTTTACTGTGTTTTTAAGCTCTATCTTATCCTACACTTTTTTTTTTAATTGTCTTTATTATTAAATCATAGCTGTGTACAATAGTGCAATCAAGGGGTACAATGTGCTGGTTTCATATACAATCTGAAACATTTTCATCAAACTGATTAACATAGCCTTTCTGGCATTTTCTCAGTTATTATATGAAGA
>CAUYRH010130405.1:0-11101 GCA_963574655.1 Perodicticus potto | reverse complement strand
GGCTCGGCGCCTGTGGCTCAACGGGCTAAGGCGCCAGCCACGTACACCTGAGCTGGCGGGTTCGAATCCAGCCTGGGCCCGCCAAACAACAATGATGGTTGCAACCAAAAAATGGCCGGGTGTTGTGGTGGGCGCCTGTAGTCCCAGCTACTTGGGAGGCGGAGGCAGGAGACTCGCTTGAGCCCAGGAATTGGAGGTTGCTGTGAGCTGTTACGCCCCGGGACTCTATCCAGGGTGACAGCTTTAGGCTCTGTCTCAAAAAAAAAAAAAAGCTTCTGCACAGCCAAGAGCACAGTAAATACAGCAAACAGACAGCCTTCAGAATGGGAAAAGATATTTGCAGGTTATGCTTCTGACAATCTGTTAACTAGAATCCACAGAGAGCTCAAACTAATCAATAAGACAAGACCAAATAACCCCATTTCTGTGTGGGCAAGAGACTTGAACAGAAACTTCTGTTCTCCAGTAAGATTAGCCCACATAACAAAATCCCAAAACTACAGATGTTGGAGTGGATGCAGAGAGAAGGGAACACTTGTACACTGCTGATGGGAATGCAAGCTAATACGGCCTTTTTGGAAAGAAGTTTGGAGAATACTCAAGGAACTAAAAGTGAACCTACCCTCCCTCTATTAGTATTTATCCAGATGATCAAAAATCATTTTACAACAAAGACATTTCCACCAGAATGTTTATTGCAGCGCAATTCATAATTGTCAAGTCATGGAAGCAGCCCAAATGCCCATCGGCCCATGAATGGATTAAGAAATTGGGGCATGGCTTGGTGCCTGTAGCTCAGCGGCTAGGGCGCCACCATACACACTGGAGCTGGCAGGTTTGAACCCAGCCTGGGCCTGCCAAACAATGACAACTACAACCAAAAAATAGCTGGGCATTGTGGTGGGCACCTTCAGTCCCAGCTACTTGAGAGACTGTGGCAAGGGAATCGCGTAAGCCCAGGAGTTGGAGGTTGCTGTGAACTGTGATGCCATGACACTCTACCCAGGGCGACATAGTAAGACTCTGTCTAAAAAAAAAAGAGAAATTGTGGTATATGTACACCACCGAATACTATGTAGCCATAAAAAAGATGGAGACTTCACATCTTTTATGTTTACCTGGATGGAGCTGGAACATATTCCTCTTAGTAAAGTATCTCAAGAATGGGAAAAAAAGTATCCAATGTATTCAATGCTACTATGAAATCAGTATATAATCACCTACATATTCATAGGAATGTTAAAACATAACTATAGTCCAGAAAGAAGGAGGGAAAAGGAAAGAGAGGAGAAGGGAGGGCATTTGCGGGGGGACCTAACCTAATGTGCATAATGCAATGATACATTTCTAAACTATTTTTTTTGTAGAGACAGTCTCACTTTGTCGCCCTCAGTAGAGTGCTGTGGCATCACACAGCTCACAGTAACCTCCAACTCCTGGGCTTAGGCAATTCTCTTGCCTTAGCCTCCTGAGTAGCTGGGAGTACAGGCACCTGCCACAATGCCTGGCTATTTTTCTGTTTTTTTGCAGTTCGGCCAAGGCCGGGTTTGAACCCTCCACCTTCGGTATATGGGGCCGGTGCCCTACTCGATGAGCCATAGGTGTTGCCCCATTTCTAAACTATTTATAGAGTATGAATGTCTTACCACAACAAGTAAGTAAGCGAATGGATGGTTATGCTAATCAGTTTGATGTAAGCATTCCACATGGTTTATCAAATCAGCACATTGTACCTCATAAATGCATTAATATACACAGTTATGATTTAGTAAAGAATTAAAAAAAAACAAAAAGTGAAGTACTGTCAAATAAGGATGGTCAAACTACTAATTCAAGTTCTACCCACATTAGGAAACCAACAGAGAGATCTTATATAGTCTAAAAGGTACTACTGAGAATAAGAGAACATCAATAGCAGAGAAAGTTTATTTTACTTTTAAGGAACTCTGTCTGAGTCATGTGCCAGACTTTTACAAGCTGGGGGATTTGCTGCTAGAAACCAGTCACTCTCAAGCCAGAAACCTGAGTTCATTTTACATGTTCTCAGTGAGAAAAACAAACTATTACTTAAATATTTTAAAAAATATTGGTGTCTATAGCCACAAGAGTACAAAAGTATATATATAAGACTTAAAGTTTAACTCTGTGAGCTTGTTTATCAGATGGTAACTACCATGAAATCAATGTTAACAAGATTAAAGCCAGGAAAATTTAAAGGAGAATGAACTGCTGATATAGTACTATTGGTTCCCATTAACTGAATTCTGAAGTCTCTCTTATCCAAGTTAAAATGCCTAACAAATTTGCTGGCATGGATAGGGGTTGGGAAGAGAGGGTGTGAGTGGGATATCCAAACAGCTAAAGAAAAAAAAAAAAAAAAAGGAGCCATAAGAGGTAAGGAGCAGAAACGTCTGGAAGATCTGTTTTAATTAAGTTAGAGTACACATAGCCTGTCAGGAAATACCAGCAACTGAAGGACCAGGTTAGATAATGAGGTAGATAATAGAGTTTTGAATAAAGGTCTTAGGCAAATGGTAAGTCTAAGCTCAGAAAAGAGCTTCAAAGGAGAATGGATAAATAATAAGTCACTGTCTATCCATACAATGGAATACTAATCAGTAATAGAAAGGAATGAAACTATTGATACATACCACAATATGGAATGCTAGCCAGACTGAAAGAGCATATACTGTATGATTCCATTTATATGAAGTTCAAACAGACAAAACTAATTTATAGTGATAGAAATCAAAATGGTGGGTATTCCCCAGGGGATAGGGACTGGGTATAAGAGATCTTTCTGGGGTATTCTCTGTTATTTCTGGGGCTGTTTCATGTCTTGGTCTGAGTTGTGGTTACAGATATGTACCTGTGTAAAAATTCACAAAAGTATACATTTAAGATTTGGCATTTTAAGGTAAGTTTAACTTTTAAAAAATCTGCTGCTCATACTCTGGTCTTTTGTGCCTCTTTTCTCATGAAAATTTATTGCATACCACTTGGAGTACAACCTATAAATTCATCAGTATGAGCTTACATACTCACTTGCATCCAAGAAGGTTCTGAGGTAGCTCAAGCAGAATCATTATTACCTCAGAAATATGGGCAAGCATGAAGCATCTCCATGCTAAGCCTGAGTCAGTCTGAATGTTGTGGGGAATGGTGGCACATTGGAGCAAATGGCCTTGCAGCCCTGGATGAATTCTTACCTCTGGAATCCACAGGGCACAGCTGACATGAGCCCATTTAGACCCTGTCCTGGTGGTCTTCATGGCTCCACCTTTCTTTGGACATAACAGACATTGTGGACGAATGCCCAGGACACAGGAACGACACAGCCAGCTGCCTTCTGGGACTTTGATGATGCCATAGCATGCCTGGAGGCACAGGGAGGAGAGGGGAGAATGTTCAGCATCTTCTTACCAGGATCAATGTCTGTTCTGACCATAGTCACAGAGTACCCTCCACTTTAGGGAAGGCAAATAAAGCCAAATAAACTTACACCCAGGATTTAGGGATTTAAAAAATACTCAAAGAAAAGGGCGACGCCTGTGGCTCAAAGGAGTAGGGCGCTGGCCCCATATACCAGAGGTGGTGGGTTCAAACCCGGCCCCGGCCAAAAAAAAAAACAAAAACAAAAACAAAAACTCAAAAAAGCAACTCCTAGCATCTGTCCTAAGATCAGCATGTCTATCCATGAGAATTGACTTTGAGGATATTAGAACAAGACTAAAAGGAGATACAGCCAAAGGCTAGCCCAACTGTTACCTGAGTTGTATGTTTTACAGAATTTTTTTCCTCTGTTTTCTAAAGCTTCTTCAATGATTACATATTATAATTAGTCAAACATTTACTTAATAACTTCTACATGTCGTATACTGTTGCGATCAAGAAAAAAGTATTAGAAAATAAAAAGAATTAAACTTCTGAGGAACAAATGAATTCACATTTATAAAGAGCCTAATAGTACCTGGCACATAAAAGATTCTCAGCAAATTGTAGCAATTATTTGCTTCGGTTGAAGAAAGAGGGACTTGTGAATGAATCATGAACAGAATATTATGCTAATCACAATAATCCATAATGAGTTCAGGAAGCTGCTTCGAATCCTTTACAGAATGAAGTAGGACAAAGAAATAAATGAACTACTGGGGGAAGTGGGAGATTAGTCTAGGAAACTTCCACTATCCTCAATTTTGTCCATCCTTTCTTCCTTACTGCTGTACTCTATTAGAGACTAAACCTGGAGGACACTTGGTTCTCCATATGGACTGATACACTCTCTGCCATTGACTGACTCAACATGGCAACTTCAAGAGCTCTGTCTACCACAGGAGATTTCATCTTCAGCTCAGATTCAAGTTACAACTGTTACTATCACATTTGCCCTTCCCTCCAACTGATCATTTTCCAAACTCCTTCCTTCCACATCAACACCAGGCTTTTCATCTTCCAGATCCAAATTTATGAACTTGTATTACTCACTTTTTCCCATCTGCTTTCTCTTGTCCTCACTATTCCTCCCTATGGAGTGGCTCTGAGACTCTAACCTTCCTCTCTATCCCCATCACAACTGCTCTAAGTTCGCATTACATCATGCCGGGATTGGCCTACTTCCTCTCCCTTCACACCTTCAACCCTTCCTCTATTTGGTTGTCAGATTCCTCTTACTAAAACAAAGAATTCATACCATTTCACAGTGGCAAACTCTCCAAAGATCCATTTTGCCCTTACCTCCCCTGTTCCCATCTAAACTAAGGGCTGGCTATTGTCCAAGGCCTGTTTTATAAAGTCAACAAGCTAAGAATGGTTTTCACATTTTTTAAAGGGTTGTAAGAAGAAGAACAGTATGTAACAGAGACTGTATCTAGCCCTTCAAAGAAAAAGTTTGCTGGGCCCTTATCTAAATCTTGCTGTTACTTACACCTCACTATCTGCTCTCATGCCTAACCACACTTAAATACAAGGCCCTTGACTTGGACAGGCAGGCCTCCTGGTTTTCTTCATAACTGGCTGTTTTTAATTCTCATGTTTACATGTCTGTCTAAGCAGTTTTCTTACTCTACATCCCCTCTTGGCACAGTCAGACCTTCTCACCCTTCCAGACATGGCTCAAACTCCAGGCCTCTCCTAAAATCCCATTCAGATCATTGTTTCTCCTTGGGTCTGCCACATTGACTTACTCCTGTCCTCCACTCCATGAGATTTCCCTCACCAAGTACATAGCACCATGTATTCTTTCTTTTCTCTCTTCTTTTGCCATTGTGTTTCATCTCCTCAGTGAGATTGTAAGGTCACTGAGAGTAGAGCTTTTATCATCAATTTACTTGAAAGGCCCCCTAAGCTGAGCTCAAGTAGATGGTTTGGTAGAATGAATTAATTTATCTCAAGAGCTAAAGCTGGACTCCAATTATGCTCCTCTCATGACACTAAGGCATCATTTTATAACGTTCCTACTCTTTTTGTATTTTTTAATTTCAATAGATTTAGGGGGTACACGGTTCCTAATTTTTGAAACTCTTCTTTCTCTGAGGCCCAGAGTATTTTCTAGGAAATAAAATTAAGATTCTTCCCTAGAATAGAACCTCTTTCAGACTTGCAGAAGAATGGCCACTGGCCAGCTTTATTTCCTGGCCATTGTGTTGGGCAGAATACCCTTACTGAGCCCTTTGATATACTTTATTCATGGTCCTAAGATCACAGAAGCTGCATTTCATAGCAGTGGTTCTCAACTTTTTCTGGCCCACGAAATGATGAAGCGTGTGACTTTTTTTGAGAAAATTGTATACCTGCACTGACATGCTTTACATATAATTTCAGGGTGTTAGTAAACTCAGTGGCAAGTATTATATACATGTAAGATAAAAGTTATAAGCACATGTACCATCAGTGAAATTAACACGGGTCTTAATCTAAGTGTTTAATGTTTGGGGTAAGAAGCAGAAGACAGACACACATGAAGGGACTTAGAAAGGCCCTTTCACATTAAACAAAATCTTTTTAGAGACAGGGTCTCACTCCATCACACAGACTGGAGTGTAGTGGCACAATGATAGCTCCCTGTAGCCTTGAACTCCTAGGCTCAGGGGATCTTTCCACTTCAGCCTTCCAAATTATGTTCACATTTTTTTTGTTGTTGTTAAGACAGAATCTCACTCTCTCATCCTGAGTAGAGTGCCACAGCATCATAACTCACGGCAACCTTAAACTCTTGGGCTTGAGCAATCTTCTTGCCTCAGCCTCCCAAGTAGCTGGGACTATAGGGAGGTGCCACTATGCTCGGCTAGTTTTTCTATTTTTACTAGAAAGGGAAGTCTCTTTCTTGCTCAGGCTGGTCTCGAACTCGTGAGCTCAAAAAATCCATCCACCTTAGCCTCTTAAGAGTGCTAGGATTATAGGTGTGAGCTACCACACCTGGCCAATGTTCACATTTTTTTAGAGAAAAATTTCAAGTTCACTGTTAAAAATATAAAGTTGACTATGTATGCTTCTCCTGAGGAACAAACACTGAACATAATATGGTGGCAGTAAAGGAGAAAAATCATGTTTAATAAATTCAAATGTCAGTATATCCCCAGTCTGTTAAGCACTAAACCAAATCTTCTGAATAATTATGACTCACTTTTCAGTCAACAGAGGGAGCTCTAACCTAATTATCCCTAGTATCCCTCAGAATTCAAGTGAATGTACTGACTTTGGAAGAATTTTTTTTTTTCCTTCCCTCTATTGTCCTGACTGGAGTACAGTGGTGTCATCATAGCTCACTGCAACCTCCTGGGGTCAAGTGATACTCCTGCTTCAGCTTCCCATGTTGCTGGGATTAGAGGCGTGCACCACCACACTCAGCTAATTTTTCTTTCTTTCTTCTTTTTTTTTTTTTGTAGAGACAGTGTCTCACTTTTGCTCAGGCTGGTCTCAAACGTCTAAGCTCAAGTGATCTTCCTGGCTTGGCTTCCCAGAGTGGTAGGATTACTGGCATGAGCCACCACGCCTAGCCTGGAAGAATCTTTTATATGAAACTTTATATGGTACCAGTGTCCCAGCTTTAATACATACCAACATGTTCAATACTTCCTTTATTTGGGAAGCCGAGGTCTGGTCACTTGTTTTATCATTGCTATGTGAGAAATCAGTATCATTCATAGTCATTATTGGATGTGTTTTCAAAACAAATAAAATACTTTTGGGGAAAATTATTATGCTACACTTAATTTTGTTAGACAAAGAACCTGAAATGAATTCCTTAATGTTTTCTCCCAACTACAAAGGACAAATACAGAAAATATATACAGATGACCTTTTCACTATTTTCTTCAAACCTGCTACAGATCCATAATCATTTATGTGAAACCCCTAGGATGACAAAGATTAGGAAACCCAGTTGTTCAGATCTTAGGGAAGTAAGAGTATAATACATGATATAGTACTAACTCACTCCCCAGTGAGACCAGAGGCAATACTACACGAATAAATACATTCATCTTTCTTTAAAAAATATTAATTATATGAGTATTTACACAAAATAGATAAGGAGTATAAAAGGTCTCATATAGGGTGAATTCTGGTATTGTTTCCTGATCAGTTGTGGTATAAACCTTTAGCAGAAACATGCAGTTGGCAGAGCCTTACAATTTTGGAATTGCAGAGAAGGGAATGTAAACCTGTATCATCAGATACTTAAGCCTGTATTTAAATGTTAAAGATTTTCTCGTCTAGGGCAGCGCCTATGGCTCAGTAAGTAGGGCGCCAGTCCCATATACCGAGGGTGGCGGGTTCAAACTTGGCCCTGGCCAAACTGCAACAAAAAACAGCTGGGCGTTGTGGCGGGCACCTGTAGTCCCAGCTACTCGGGAAGTTGAGGCAAGAGAATCGCTTAAGGCCAAGAGCTGGGGGTTGCTGTGAGCTGTGATGCCACAGCACTCTACCAAGGGCGATGGAGTGAGACTCTGTCTAAAAAAAAAAATTTCTCCTCTCACTGAAAGTGTGACATAAATTCCAATAATTGGCAGATAAATTTTTAAAATTCACTATTTCGAAGGATATATGTAAATGAAGAAAAAGATCCAATTGGTCACAGAATAATTTTAAGTACCTTGTGTTGGGTCAGATGACCTAAGGAATTAAAACAGTCTTAAGCCCTAGTTACTTTATCTCCTATGTTATCTATTCTGATCATTTTAGTCATTTTGTAGCCAGAATGATCTAAAATACAAATCATATCCTTCAGCATGGACAGGACAAAACAGAAGTTCCTTAGTTTGTTAGAAAGTCCTTCACACATGTCCCTGTATCCCTCTCTACTCTTTCCATGCCTTCCCTACTCCATCCCACTGTGCTACAATTCTGCTGCATTCAAGAGTTGCCTCTGACATACTTTGCCTACTCTCAATACCTCTTCTGAACCTGTCTTCCTCTCTGTCTGAATACACATTGCTGGTTTATCTGACATCTCCTTTTGGCCATTAATATTCAGCTTGAATGCTACCTCCTGGAAGTTGTCCCTGACCTCCTATGTCCATCCCTCCTATACACTTCCACAGAAGCTTGGACTTAGTTACAAAACAACTGGCAGTTTCTTTATAGTCCCTACATCAGACTATGATTTGCCTGGGAGCAGTGACTATGTCTGCCTTTTCATCACTGACTGTGGTCTCAGCATGCAGCACTGTCCTGGGTCATGGAGTACCATATCTATTTGCTAAATATTTTTTTTTTTTTGAGACAATCTCTCACTTTGTTGCCCTTGGTAGAGTGCCATGGCATTATAGCTCATAGCAACCTCAAACTGTTGGGCTTAAGTGATCCTCTTGCCTCAGCCTCCCTAGTACTTGGGATTACAGGCTCCTGCCACAACGCCCTCCAGAAGGTCTCGAACCCATGAGCTCAGAGCAATCCACCCACCTTGGTTCCCAAGTGCTGGAATTACAGGCATGAGCCACCGCACGGGACCTTGCTAGACGAATTAATGAAATAAATAAAACACATAACAGGTTCAGAAGAGTAGGGTAGGGGTAGGGGAGTTCAAAAAGGATCTTAACTAGACCTTGGGATATATGTAGATTTTTGATAGCTGAAAGTGAGAGAAGGCATTTATAAATCGGAGTGTGGCTGTCAGGAATATTCATCACTGCACCTTGAGTAAACTGTCTTTGCTGGGGCATAGAGCATATGGGGGAAAAGAGGAAAGAGCTAAAAAGAAGGTTTATATCATCATCATTATTATTAATTAAAAAGGCAGTGTGGAAGAAAGAATGACAAATAACTAGCTTGGGTAAAATCACATCACTTTGCCTGGTATTTGTGTAAAACTGAGAAGTTAGATAGTCCTTTATAAACCTAAAATTCTGTGATTTTTTAAAAAGTTGAGTGGACCCAGCTGTCTGGGATTGGGACATTTTGGAGGTGGGGGAAGGCCTTGGGTACCAGGATAAGGAATACAGACTTCCATCTGGAAGTGTAATCACCAAGATTACTGATTATGGGTAGAACCTGATGATGCCACAGGGATTTGAAGGCAGAGGAACCTCCCACTAGCAGCAGCAAAGAGACTACCATAGGGAACTGAACAAGGTAATTCCAATGGTCTGGGCATCAAGTAACACAATAAAAATCTGTGTTTAGCCCGGAGTAAAGTTAGTAGATCAGTCACTAGGAAACAATGAAGAACAGCCAGGCCAAATCTTTATTTTCACCCTTGAATGTAAGTTGCTACCCAGATATGGGTGCTGGAGATTATCACTGAACTTCAGAAAGGGGCTGACTGTTGGGAGGTGGCGCTCTCCACTCTTACTAACCTGATGCACACAGACGTTACACTTATCACAGAACACCATATCATTCCCTTCTTCACTGTCTGGAGACCGGCACACATCACAGATCACATCTTCATCATACTCTATGCCCAGCCCTTCCTCTGTCTCAATAGCATGGTTCATATTTTCATGGCAGTGGCGTTCCAGGACTTCTATTGTCTTTTCCATAAGATTCTCCTCCACTGGTTCACAACCTGCACAGAAATACAGTCAATCAACCCATCAGTCAGCTATTATCCCCAAATTACCTATTGTGTGCCCAGTGCAGGGGTAGGTGGGATTCTAAATGATAAAACCATTTCTTCCCTGTCTACAGCAAACAGATTTCAAAAAATCTTTTAGTAGAGCTACTCTAACATTTACCTATAATCATATATTAGTGTTTGATACATAAAAAGAGAAATACATTTCACCATATTCCTTAGAAGAGCAGTTCTCAACTTCTGGGTTACGACCCACAGGAACTGTATTAAAGGGCTGCAGCATTAGGAAGGTTGAGAACTGCCTTAGAGGATATCTGTTTAAATCCTAACTAGTCGCATCCTAAATATCTCTCTCCATTTTTTTCTTATTCCCATTGTGGGAGGACTGTCACCAAGCTTTATAGTTGTGAACACTTTATTCTGTAGCATAATAAAACAATTAAAATCAAATAACTATTTGGACATAGACAATAATTAATTTCTTAGCAAATTAGCTTCAATGAGCACATCTAATGGTTCTACAAAAAAATTTTCAGGCTGGGGGCCTGTGGCTCAAATTGCTAAGTTGCCAGCCACATACACCTGAGCTGGCGGGTTTGAATCCAGCCTGGGCCTGCCAAACAACAATGATGGCTGCAACAAAAAATAGCTGGGCATTGTGGCGGGCGCCTGTAGTCCCAGCTACTTGGGAGGCAGAGGCAGGAGAATCTCTTAAACCCAGGAGTTTGAGGTTGCTGTGAGCTGTGATGCCACAGCACTCTACCCAGGGCAATAGCTTGAGGCACTGTCTCAAAACAAAAAAAAATTTTTTTTTTCAAATGAAAATGTATTAAGTAATAAAAGAAAATTCTAGGTCTTATGTGTACATAATCATATATATATGAAATATTTTGTTTTTCAAACCTGACTTTTAAACAAAGTCCAATACTTTCCTTTTTTTTATTTTTTAGCCAAAGGTTCATCTATTTTATTGACCTTTTCAAAAAACCAACTTTTTGATTTATTGATCTGTTCTATAATTCTTTTGTTTTCAATTTCATTTAATTCTGCTCTAATTTTGGTTATTTCTTTTCTTCTGCTGGGTTT